>JAVIAB010000099.1:22169749-22197249 GCA_032433765.1 Megaustenia siamemsis | reverse complement strand
CTTCTTCTACTTTCTTCTACGTTCTTCTTCTACTTTCTTCTACGTTCTTCTTCTACTTCCTTCTACGTTCTTCTTCTACTTTCTTCTACGTTCTTCTTCTACTTTCTTCTACCTTCTTCTTCTACCTTCTTCTTCTACCTTCTTCTTCTACCTTCTTCTTCTACCTTCTTCTTCTACTTTCTTCTTCTACCTTCTTCTTCTACCTTCTTCTTCTACCTTCTTCTTCTACCTTCTTCTTCTACCTTCTTCTTCTACCTTCTTCTTCTACTTTCTTCTTCTACCTTCTTCTTCTACCTTCTTCTTCTACCTTCTTCTTCTACCTTCTTCTTCTACTTTCTTCTTCTACCTTCTTCTTCTACCTTCTTCTTCTACCTTCTTCTTCTACTTTCTTCTACGTTCTTCTACTTTCTTCTACGTTCTTCTTCTACTTTCTTCTACGTTCTTCTTCTACTTTCTTCTACGTTCTTCTTCTACTTTCTTCTACCTTCTTCTTCTACCTTCTTCTTCTACCTTCTTCTTCTACCTTCTTCTTCTACCTTCTTCTTCTACCTTCTTCTTCTACCTTCTTCTTCTACTTTCTTCTACGTTCTTCTTCTACTTTCTTCTACGTTCTTCTTCTACTTTCTTCTACGTTCTTCTTCTACTTTCTTCTACGTTCTTCTTCTACTTTCTTCTACGTTCTTCTTCTACTTTCTTCTACCTTCTTCTTCTACTTTCTTCTACCTTCTTCTTCTACCTTCTTCTTCTACCTTCTTCTTCTACCTTCTTCTTCTACCTTCTTCTTCTACCTTCTTCTTCTACCTTCTTCTTCTACCTTCTTCTTCTACCTTCTTCTTCTACCTTCTTCTTCTACCTTCTTCTTCTACCTTCTTCTTCTACCTTCTTCTTCTACCTTCTTCTTCTACCTTCTTCTTCTACTTTCTTCTACGTTCTTCTTCTACTTTCTTCTACGTTCTTCTTCTACTTTCTTCTACGTTCTTCTTCTACTTTCTTCTACCTTCTTTTTCTACCTTCTTCTTCTACCTTCTTCTTCTACCTTCTTCTTCTACCTTCTTCTTCTACTTTCTTCTTCTACCTTCTTCTTCTACCTTCTTCTTCTACTTTCTTCTACGTTCTTCTACTTTCTTCTACGTTCTTCTTCTACTTTCTTCTACGTTCTTCTTCTACTTTCTTCTACGTTCTTCTTCTACTTTCTTCTACGTTCTTCTTCTACTTTCTTCTACGTTCTTCTTCTACTTTCTTCTACGTTCTTCTTCTACTTTCTTCTACGTTCTTCTTCTACTTTCTTCTACGTTCTTCTTCTACTTTCTTCTACGTTCTTCTTCTACCTTCTTCTTCTTCTTCTACTTTCTTCTACGTTCTTCTTCTACCTTCTTCTTCTACCTTCTTCTTCTACCTTCTTCTTCTACCTTCTTCTTCTACCTTCTTCTTCTACTTTCTTCTACGTTCTTCTTCTACCTTCTTCTACGTTCTTCTTCTACTTTCTTCTACGTTCTTCTACTTTCTTCTACGTTCTTCTTCTACTTTCTTCTACGTTCTTCTTCTACTTTCTTCTACGTTCTTCTTCTACTTTCTTCTACGTTCTTCTTCTACTTTCTTCTACGTTCTTCTTCTACTTTCTTCTACGTTCTTCTTCTACTTTCTTCTACCTTCTTCTTCTACCTTCTTCTTCTACCTTCTTCTTTTACCTTCTTCTTCTACCTTCTTCTTCTACTTTCTTCTTCTACCTTCTTCTTCTACCTTCTTCTTCTACCTTCTTCTTCTACCTTCTTCTTCTTCCTTCTTCTTCTACCTTCTTCTTCTACTTTCTTCTACGTTCTTCTACTTTCTTCTACGTTCTTCTTCTACTTTCTTCTACGTTCTTCTTCTACTTTCTTCTACGTTCTTCTTCTACTTTCTTCTACGTTCTTCTTCTACTTTCTTCTACGTTCTTCTTCTACTTTCTTCTACCTTCTTCTTCTACCTTCTTCTTCTACCTTCTTCTTCTACCTTCTTCTTCTACCTTCTTCTTCTACTTTCTTCTTCTACCTTCTTCTTCTACCTTCTTCTTCTACCTTCTTCTTCTACCTTCTTCTTCTACCTTCTTCTTCTACCTTCTTCTTCTACCTTCTTCTTCTACCTTCTTCTTCTACCTTCTTCTTCTACTTTCTTCTACGTTCTTCTTCTACTTTCTTCTTCTACTTTCTTCTACGTTCTTCTTCTACTTTCTTCTACGTTCTTCTTCTACCTTCTTCTTCTACTTTCTTCTACGTTCTTCTTCTACTTTCTTCTACCTTCTTCTTCTACCTTCTTCTACCTTCTTCTTCTACCTTCTTCTTCTACCTTCTTCTTCTACTTTCTTCTACGTTCTTCTTCTACTTTCTTCTACCTTCTTCTACCTTCTTCTTCTACCTTCTTCTTCTACCTTCTTCTTCTACTTTCTTCTACGTTCTTCTTCTACCTTCTTCTACCTTCTTCTTCTACTTTCTTCTACCTTCTTCTTCTACCTTCTTCTTCTACCTTCTTCTTCTACCTTCTTCTTCTACCTTCTTCTTCTACCTTCTTCTTCTACTTTCTTCTACGTTCTTCTTCTACCTTCTTCTACCTTCTTCTTCTACTTTCTTCTACCTTCTTCTTCTACCTTCTTCTACCTTCTTCTTCTACCTTCTTCTTCTACCTTCTTCTTCTACTTTCTTCTACGTTCTTCTTCTACCTTCTTCTTCTACCTTCTTCTTCTACTTTCTTCTACGTTCTTCTTCTACTTTCTTCTACCTTCTTCTTCTACCTTCTTCTTCTACTTTCTTCTACCTTCTTCTTCTACCTTCTTCTTCTACTTTCTTCTACCTTCTTCTTCTACCTTCTTCTTCTACTTTCTTCTACCTTCTTCTTCTACGTTCTTCTTCTACTTTCTTCTACCTTCTTCTTCTACCTTCTTCTTCTACTTTCTTCTACCTTCTTCTTCTACTTTCTTCTACCTTCTTCTTCTACTTTCTTCTACCTTCTTCTTCTACTTTCTTCTACCTTCTTCTTCTACTTTCTTCTACGTTCTTCTTCTACTTTCTTCTACGTTCTTCTTCTACTTTCTTCTACCTTCTTCTTCTACTTTCTTCTACGTTCTTCTTCTACTTTCTTCTACGTTCTTCTTCTACTTTCTTCTACGTTCTTCTTCTACTTTCTTCTACCTTCTTCTTCTACTTTCTTCTACCTTCTTCTTCTACCTTCTTCTTCTACTTTCTTCTACCTTCTTCTTCTACTTTCTTCTACCTTCTTCTTCTACTTTCTTCTACCTTCTTCTTCTACTTTCTTCTACCTTCTTCTTCTACTTTCTTCTACCTTCTTCTTCTACTTTCTTCTACCTTCTTCTTCTGCTTTCTTCTACCTTCTTCTTCTACCTTCTTCTTCTACCTTCTTCTTCTACCTTCTTCTTCTGCCTTCTTCTTCTGCCTTCTTCTTCTACTTTCTTCTTCTACCTTCTTCTTCTGCCTTCTTCTTCTACCTTCTTCTTCTACTTTCTTCTTCTACCTTCTTCTTCTACCTTCTTCTTCTACATTCTTCTTCTACATTCTTCTTCTACCTTCTTCTTCTACATTCTTCTTCTACCTTCTTCTTCTACTTTCTTCTTCTACATTCTTCTTCTACCTTCTTCTTCTACATTCTTCTTCTACCTTCTTCTTCTACTTTCTTCTTCTACTTTCTTCTTCTACCTTCTTCTTCTACCTTCTTCTTCTACATTCTTCTTCTACATTCTTCTTCTACCTTCTTCTTCTACCTTCTTCTACATTCTTCTTCTACATTCTTCTTCTACCTTCTTCTTCTACCTTCTTCTTCTACATTCTTCTTCTACATTCTTCTTCTACCTTCTTCTTCTACCTTCTTCTACATTCTTCTTCTACATTCTTCTTCTACCTTCTTCTTCTACATTCTTCTTCTACCTTCTTCTTCTACTTTCTTCTTCTACATTCTTCTTCTACTTTCTTCTACCTTCTTCTTCTACTTTCTTCTTCTACCTTCTTCTTCTACCTTCTTCTTCTACATTCTTCTTCTACATTCTTCTTCTACATTCTTCTTCTACATTCTTCTTCTACATTCTTCTTCTACCTTCTTCTTCTACTTTCTTCTTCTACATTCTTTTTCTACTTTCTTCTACCTTCTTCTTCTACCTTCTTCTTCTACATTCTTCTTCTACCTTCTTCTTCTACCTTCTTCTTCTACATTCTTCTTCTACATTCTTCTTCTACTTTCTTCTTCTACATTCTTCTTCTACTTTCTTCTTCTACATTCTTCTTCTACTTTCTTCTTCTACATTCTTCTTCTACTTTCTTCTTCTACATTCTTCTTCTACTTTCTTCTACCTTCTTCTTCTACTTTCTTCTTCTACCTTCTTCTTCTACCTTCTTCTTCTACATTCTTCTTCTACATTCTTCTTCTACTTTCTTCTTCTACATTCTTCTTCTACATTCTTCTTCTACCTTCTTCTTCTACTTTCTTCTTCTACATTCTTCTTCTACTTTCTTCTACCTTCTTCTTCTACCTTCTTCTTCTACATTCTTCTTCTGCCTTCTTCTTCTACCTTCTTCTTCTGCCTTCTTCTACCTTCTTCTTTACCTCCTTCTTCCCCTAACCGTGTGGGTCGTTGAGTCACGACTGACATACTTCATGAAATGACTACATTTATCTCTATCTTCAATCAATTTTTGGGACTCTAGAGAGCCGCGTTCCGTCCACTCCTTGATGTTATCTTCAGATCACTTTCTCTGCCCAACTTTCCTTCTTCACAATTCCCTTCTTCACAATTTCCTTCTTCACAATTTCCTTCTTCACAATTTCCTTCTTCACAATTTCCTTCTTCACAATTCCTTCTTCACAATTTCCTTCTTCACAATTTCCTTCTTCACAATTTCCTTCTTCACAATTTCCTTCTTCACAATTTCCTTCTTCACAATTTCCTTCTTCACAATTTCCTTCTTCACAATTCCCTACAGACTGGTCTTTGCCACGCAGTAATTCTTCAATCATAAATAAATAAATTAGCAGCTAGGAGACTCAGTACTTGCCCTGTCCCGGGTGTTGACAACCCATCTACGATACTGGCCTCTTTAAAAGAACATCATCATCATCATCATCATCGAGTGCCATCTCCGCATCGAAGGTTGACTACCATGGAGCGCCATTCCACTCTGTCTCTTTCTTTGATGGTGCAGATTGTCATAGGTTGACTTGTCCATCTTTTGATGTTACTCGTCCATGTTAGTCTTTATCTGCCTCTGCCTCTTTTACCTTGTATTTTCCCCTCCAGGATTACTTTTAGTAGGCTGTTGTGTCTTTTAACATGCCCCAAAAATTTCATTTGTCTTGTTCTAATTGTCTTTAGTAGTTCTCTTTTCATTTTTAGTTGTTTTAAAACTTCATCGTTTGTTTTCTTTTCCTTTCATCCATTTCTACCTATTCTTCTATATATCCACATTTCAAAGGCTTTAATTCTCTGTTCTGTTTTCTTGTCTAATGTCCATGTTTCTACATCATATATATATATATATATATATATATATATATATATATATATATATATATAAAAGAACCTATTGTACCCATTTTCAGTAGCAGGGTGAAATATGAAGCCACGTTGGAAAAAATACAAAAATCTTACCAACTTTTAAAATCGAACTCGGACCATTGCGACCAGTAGCATGGGCAACACTCTCTCTACCACATCACTTCTATTCGTAATTATATATTATTTCCTTTTTTTTAAACTTTCTTTCACTCTCCTCTCAAAAAGTCACATCCCTTAAATATTTTAACGCGGAATAATTACTG
This sequence comes from Megaustenia siamemsis, assembly GCA_032433765.1. Lineage (NCBI taxonomy): Eukaryota > Metazoa > Mollusca > Gastropoda > Stylommatophora > Ariophantidae > Megaustenia > Megaustenia siamemsis. The sequence continues at coordinate 22,191,453 of JAVIAB010000099.1, read as the reverse complement.
ACTCTCGCTTTGAATCTCACTTAGACAGATCTTCAAAAATAACAGAATTAAGCATCACTAACAAGATCTGACAAACACGCGAGAAATAATAATTATTTTTCTTTCATTAACGTCGTTACATTACTTCACTGGCAGGAACACGTATTCGGAACACGCACTTCATATTTTCCAGGAATTTTACTCGATGGTAATTTAGTTATTTTATAGAGTTATAGCCCCTGGGAGTTCCCCGTTTTGTTTTCATCAAAATCTCTGATGCTATTTATAGAAAACTGAAGACTTGTTTAGAATATTACATTATAAAAATGACGTTTAAAGAGATTTCAAAATAAAACTCTGAGCTTTGGAGCTGATATAAATAAATAAGTGGGGGATTGGTTGGTCTCGAGGCAAGACGCCGGCCTAGAGACTCAGAGGTTGTGGGTTCAAATCTCGGCTACACCGGTTGGGATTTTTATTTATGATTTCTCTCTGCGGCAACCACCCCTGGTCTCAGCAGCTAGGCCCGGCTTGAAACATCAATTACTCATCGACGGAAAAAAATATGACTACCTCCGAATCGGAGTTATCTGCCTGTGCGACGAGGGACCCCTGTGCACGCGGCTGCCTGGGGAAAATGGATTAACACGCAGAATTCAGTTCCTAGTCTCTAGGGACTTCGTCAGAGGTAAAAAGCTGGCGAACGAAAGAATAACAAAGTAAATAAATAAATAAATAAGTGTTACGGAGGGACGCCCTGAGAAAGAAACAGACAATACAGAGTTACAGAACCATTTCTGTTGACAGCACTTGGAATAGTGCACAAACAACAGAATAAACAGATAGCAATTGATGGTTGAAACCTATGTACTCTTGGACATTCTGCCTCGCTATTAGAGGTATACACTTCATTACACTGCCAGGCCATTATGTCCGTGATAAAAAACATTATTTCCGTGATAAAAACATTATTTCCAGGATAAAAAACATTATCTCCATGATAAAAAACTTTATCTCCATGATAAAAACATTACTCCATGATAAAAACATTATCTCCATGATAAAAAACATTATCTCCATGATAAAAACATTATCTCCATGATAAAAACATTATTTCCGTGATAAAAAACATTATCTCCATGATAAAAACATTACTCCATGATAAAAACATTATCTCCATGATAAAAAACATTATCTCCATGATAAAAACATTATCTCCATGATAAAAAACATTATCTCCATGATAAAAACATTATCTCCATGATAAAAACATTATTTCCGTGATAAAAAACATTATTTCCGTGATAAAAACATTATTTCAGTGATTAAAAACATTATCTCCATGATAAAAACATTATCTCTATGATAAAAACATTATCTCCATGATAAAAACATTATCTCTATGATAAAAACATTACTCCATGATACAAATATTATCTCCATGATAAAAACATTATCTCCATGATAAAAACATTACTCCATGATAAAAACATTATCTCTATGATAAAAACATTATCTCCATGATAAAAACATTACTCCATGATACAAATATTATCTCCATGATAAAAACATTACTCCACGATACAAATATTATCTCCATGATAAAAACATTATCTCCATGATAAAAACATTACTCCATGATAAAAACATTACTCCATGATACAAATATTATCTCCATTATAAAAACATTATCTCTATGATAAAAACATTACTCCATGATACAAATATTATCTCCATGATAAAAACATTATCTCCATGATAAAAACATTACTCCATGATAAAAACATTATCTCCATGATAAAAACATTACTCCATGATAAAAACATTACTCCATGATAAAAACATTACTCCATGATAAAAACATTGTCTCCATGATAAAAAACATTACTCCATGATAAAAACATTATCTCCATGATAAAAACATTACTCCATGATAAAAACATTACTCCATGATAAAAACATTATCTCCATGATAAAAACATTATCTCCATGATAAAAACATTACTCCATGATAAAAACATTACTCCATGATAAAAACATTATCTCCATGATAAAAACATTACTCCATGATAAAAACATTATCTCCATGATAAAAACATTACTCCATGATAAAAACATTACTCCATGATAAAAACATTATCTCCATGATAAAAACATTACTCCATGATAAAAACATTATCTCCATGATAAAAACATTACTCCATGATAAAAACATTATCTCCATGATAAAAACATTACTCCATGATACAAACATTACTCCATGATAAAAACATTATCTCCATGATAAAAACATTACTCCATGATAAAAACATTATCTCCATGATAAAAACATTATCTCCATGATAAAAACATTACTCCATGATAAAAACATTACTCCATGATAAAAACATTATCTCCATGATAAAAACATTACTCCATGATAAAAACATTATCTCCATGATAAAAACATTACTCCATGATAAAAACATTACTCCATGATAAAAACATTATCTCCATGATAAAAACATTACTCCATGATAAAAACATTATCTCCATGATAAAAACATTATCTCCATGATAAAAACATTACTCCATGATAAAAACATTACTCCATGATAAAAACATTACTCCATGATAAAAACATTATCTCCATGATGAAAAAAAACAATATCTCCATGATATAAACATTATCCCCATGATATAAACATTATCTCCATCTCATAAAAATAAATGTATTTTAATAAAGATATCTATTTTAAATATGTGAAGAAAAATATCACTTTTGTTATTATCAACACCTTTAGATACATTTTTGATATTCCAATGTACCATGAAACAACAAAGGAAAAAAAAACCCATCTCTCTCTCTCTCTCTCTCTCTCTCTCTCTCTTTCTCTGCGTTCAGGACTCAATCAGAGTAAGGATTCCAGACTCTCATATGAAGTCAGCTGTCAGGCTAAGTGTGTTGATCGCCCCCACAGACAGAACATCACAATTAGAGTCTGTCAGATCCACTCTGATTGAACACCCGTTAATACGTTGCACTGTGTTCTGCGCCAGTGGCCCAGTGCATCCGATTTCAGCCAGCATTTTATTCGGGTTTGCTTTCCCTAACCTTTGATTGTCCCCAATCTTCCTGCAAGGCAGCAGATGATCTTTTCTGTAGGGGGATTCTTAGATGGTAGGCCCTCCCAGGTTTACGAGCACCATCTGTCCGAGTCACTAGAGGTAACTAACACAGACATGCACACACAAAGATATGTGATGTGACTAACACAGACATGCACACACAAAGATGTGAGGTGTGACTAACACAGACATGCACACACAAAGATGTGAGATGTGACTAACACAGACATGCACACACAAAGATGTGAGGCGTGACTAACACAGACATGCACACACAAAGATGTGAGATGTGACTAACACAGACATGCACACACAAAGATGTGAGATGTGACTAACACAGACATGCACACACAAAGATGTGAGGTGTGACTAACACAGACATGCACACAGCGATACGAGGCATGACTAACACTGACACACATCAAGATATATGACACATAACTAACATAAACATGCACATAAAGATATGAGATATAAATGACATTGACATGCACACACAAAGATATGACACATGTCTAACATAGACATGCACACAAAGATATGAGATATGACTAATATAGATATGCACACACAAAGATATGAGATGGGACTAACATAGCCATGCACACACAAGGATATGAGATGTGACTAACACAGACATGCACACACAAAGATGTGAGGCGTGACTAACACAGACATGCACACACAAAGATGTGAGATGTGACTAACACAGACATGCACACACAAAGATGTGAGATGTGACTAACACAGACATGCACACACAAAGATGTGAGGTGTGACTAACACAGACATGCACACAGCGATACGAGGCATGACTAACACTGACACACATCAAGATATATGACACATAACTAACATAAACATGCACATAAAGATATGAGATATAAATGACATTGACATGCACACACAAAGATATGACACATGTCTAACATAGACATGCACACAAAGATATGAGATATGACTAACATAGATATGCACACACAAAGATATGAGATGGGACTAACATAGCCATGCACACACAAGGATATGAGATGTGACAAACACAGACATCTCAAACCATCTCAAAAATAGATATTTAAAAAAAAACATCTCAAAACCATCTCAAACCATCTCAAAAATAGATATTTAAAAAAAAAAAAACATCTCTTAAAAAAATTTCATTATACAAAATATATTAATTTTATTTTGGGGTGGCGAGGAGGAGGGGAGGATGTGGGGGGGGGTGGGGGGAGGAGGGTTCTTGGTAACCTAGTTGGGAACATCATCCGAGTAGGCTGCCGACGTTAGGACAACCCGTGTCCGATTCCTGCTGGAAGCAGAGTGAGTTGTGCTCCTGGTTGGAGATAAAAATACCACCGCGGTCGACCCAGCCGCTGACAGAAATGGATACCAGGGTAGTACTCTGGGAAGGTGAGGAATGCCACCTCGTATCGGGTACAATGAGAATGACCTCTTGACTAAACAAATACTAAAGCAAGATGGAACTCAGTCAAATATTAAACAACTAGAAACAGTGCTACGATAGTCAATATTAAACAACTAGAAACAGTGCTAAGATAGTCAAGTATGAAAGAACTAGAAACAGTGCTAAGATAGTCAAGTATGAAAGAACTAGAAACAGTGCTACGATAGTCAATATTAAAGAACTAGAAACAGTGCTAAGATAGTCAAGTATGAAAGAACTAGAAACAGTGCTAAGATAGTCAAGTATGAAAGAACTAGAAACAGTGCTAAGATAGTCAAGTATGAAAGAACTAGAAACAGTGCTAAGATAGTCAAGTATGAAAGAACTAGAAACAGTGCTAAGATAGTCAAGTATGAAAGAACTAGAAACAGTGCTAAGATAGTCAAGTATGAAAGAACTAGAAACAGTGCTAAGATAGTCAAGTATGAAAGAACTAGAAACAGTGCTAAGATAGTCAAGTATGAAAGAACTAGAAACAGTGCTAAGATAGTCAAGTATGAAAGAACTAGAAACAGTGCTAAGATAGTCAAGTATGAAAGAACTAGAAACAGTGCTAAGATAGTCAAGTATGAAAGAACTAGAAACAGTGCTAAGATAGTCAAGTATGAAAGAACTAGAAACAGTGCTAAGATAGTCAAGTATGAAAGAACTAGAAACAGTGCTAAGACGTTCAAATATAGTGCTAAGATACAGTCAAGTATTAAAGAACTAGAAACAGTTCTAAGATACAGTCAAGTATTAAAGTACTAGAAACAGTTCTAAGACACAACATTTAAACAATCAAGGCCCGTGTGAGGACACAAAAACACTTAAACATTTGTAATACACAAAAAAGAAACAACCTTGGGAAAACATCAAGAAGAGACTGTAAAGCGAAACACGTGATTGCGCAACATTATCGCCATTTATGAGACGACTAATTGAATGGCCGACTGCTTACAAGAGGTATGATTGGACGAATTTGTATGACTTCTGGGACTAACTAACCTCGTGTGAACTGTCTGTAGTTGGGACTGTGCAGAAGTCGAATTCATGATCAGTCGACATAAAAATAACCCCTATCTTTCGACTATGATCGACTATGAATGCGGGACAGAATTAGAAAAATCGCGGGTCTAGTAACCTAGTTGTGAAAACCACCCGACTGGGCTACCGACGTTCGGACAACCCGTGTTAGATTCCCGCTGGAAGCAGTGTGAGTTGTAGTCATGGTTGGAAAAAAAATACCCCCGTGGTCGACCCAGCCGCTGGTAGAAACGGGTATAGGGTAGTACTCTGGGAAGGTGAGGAATGCCGCCTTGCATAGTGAGTTTCGATGCTTGAAGCGACATAATTCAGAAGTCTCCGAACACTTCTGGAGACGCGGCCGAGCACATATGGGTGGAAACTCGCGTGCTAAGACGCCGGTTCAAGTCTCGTAATTTACCTTGACCTTAATATTTGCCTTGACCTTTAACTATCATTAGAATATTGAATTGTCACGTACATCATCATGGTTGCGTTGAATCATCACAACTATCATCGATATAATATTGAATCATCATGACTATCCTCATGGTAGCGCTGAATCATCACAACTATCATCGATATAATATTGAATCATCACGATTAACACCATTAATAAGTTGAATCATCACAATTAACACAATTAATAAGTTGAATCATCACAATTAACACAATTAATAAGTTGAATCATCACAATTAACAAAATTAATCAGTTGAATTATCACAATTAACACAATTAATAAGTTGAATTATCACGATTAACACCATTAATAAGTTGAATCATCATGATTAACATCATTAGAAAAGTTGAATCATCACAATTAACACCATTAACAAATTTAATCATCACGATTAACACAATTAATAAGTTGAATCATCACAACTATCAACATTATAATATTGAATCATCACAACTATAAACGGGAGCCGCAATAGCTCAGTGGTTAGTGAACTGGACTACCACGGACAAGGGGTAGTGTTCGATCCCAACCGACGGCTTCCGGGTTCACCCAGCCTTAAATGGGTACCGGATTTTTTTCTGGAAAAGTAAAGCAGCACGGGCGTAATGCTGACCACATTACCCCAAAAATCATGTGCCGAAGGTCTGTAAAATATATGGTCACTAACACCATATTTCCCTATGCGCAACTTGGCGTGACGGGGCTCTTTACTTTATATGTTTTGTTAACAACTATGAACGCTATAATATGTTTGTATGGACACGACTACTATCATAATTATAATGTTGAATCATCCTCATCTTCTCTTAGCTTTTCCCCTTTCTTATTCGTCTTTCAGCTTCGAGAGGACAGGTAGTTTGTGAAGGTTTCCTATTTTTGTATGGGCATTTTCTGCGTCTCCTTTATGGTGTGTTGTTTTTATAACGTTTATTGGTAATTGTGTTGTTTGTGGTAGCTGTTTACTTGTTAAATATAATTTCTTGTTTATTTATATATCGACAACATCATCATCTAGTCTCATGTCTGCTGGAGTAGGTGATCATGTCTCTCCACAACTTTCGATCTCAACGGTTTTTATCACTTTTTTGTTGACCTTCTGCCAAGCCATTCTCTTAAGCTGTCTGGTATCTTTTCTCTTTGCTTCCCTCTATCTCTTCATCCCTCAATTTTCCCAGTTGTTACAATATATTTCAGCTGTTCTCTTCTCATTACATGGCCAAAAAATGAAGATTCTTTCTTCATAATATTGGAAATTAGCTCTCTTTTTGCTTTGGCCTCTTTCAGAGCGTCCGTGGTATTCTCAACATTCTTCTGTAAAACCACATTTCTACATAAGACTGGCTCTATATAACATTTAAGAACTCTTTTTCTTAATATGAACACAGCTTTTATTGAAAGTAAATTTACTATTTGAGGTTTTTAAAAAAAAAAATCAACTGAAAATGGAATAGCTGCAATTTGGCCTAAATATTAAATCCAGCAAAACGAAAACTCCTTTAGCTAATTCTATAATTATTGATCAAAGTTGCCAGTTTGTGTGTTTTAAAATATTGAGTAATTTTGTTTGACTATGTTCTTTTCATGTTTGGCTTTATTTTAAAATCGATTTTGGTTGGTTGGTTGCGTTCGCCTGATGACTAAAGTATTCTAGAGTATCGTAGTAGACTAGAATATTCCTCTTCATCATCCGCCCTTTAAAGGACGTAGTGGACGTGTCTGCGTTGTGTTGTGGTTTGCAGTATAATTGTTATGTTTGGGCCTTTCGGCCCAACACATCCGACTTCAACACGACATTTTTGAGTATCGGGTTGTCTTCCCTCTTCGATCCCTACACGCTTTGTCCAGACTAGACAGGTTAGTCTGTTACTGGAGGCACCGCAGAGAGGTGGAGCAGGGTCTGGATGGTTATGGTTCACCGATCCTGGCGCAAGCCATCAGCTGTGGGTCGCTGACAACTTCCAGCTCTGGTGCTGGGAGGCGGGCCTTCGCCTCCGAAATTGCATGTTAGACAATAGTAATGAAAATGGAAAGATAATTGTACATTTCTTTAGAAGTGTTACTGAGTTTTCAAACTCATCATCATGTGCCATACCGGTTGGCGTACGCGATCATGTCCTTCCACAATCTTCTATCTACAGTGCATTGTATCAGTTCTGTTGTTGACTGTTTTCCGTGCCATGACACCAAGCTATCCAGTATTTTCCTTCTTTGTCGTCCGCGATGTCTCTTTCCTTTTATTTTGCCAGTTGTAATCAAGTATTCCGACTTTCCTCTTCTCATGATGTGCCCGAAAATGTTGATTGTTTCTTTCTGATGTTTTTTAGGAGCTGCCTTTTTTGAGTTGTGTTTTGTCATGATTAGTCTTGGCAATATAAGAAGGTAGTTTTGTCAATTCTTTCCTTCTTGGCAGTGACTGTACTAGTCGGAGATCGCAGCCATTGTCTCTATACATGAGATCCTCTGCCTGCCATCACGGAGTGGGGACCACAACCGGCACTACTTGTCGGCTGCTCCCACAACACCATCCACCACCTTCAATCAATCCCAATGTCAGACATTGTAAACGTGGTCATAACAGGAGCCAGTAGCGAAATTGGATTAATGAATCGTGTAGCACATTTTAAATTTGGCAGAGGTTTTCAAACTGTTTGTTGTTAAAACAATGAGTAGACCACCAGCCAGTGCCGCGATGTGTACGGCTGTTTGTGTCACACTAAATCCTGTCTGTACACTCTATTACATTCCACTCAGTCTCACTCTGTCTATCTTTGTGTCTACCGACTTTTTTTCTTCTCTCTCTCTCTCTCTCTACATTCTGTCTATCCCTATATCTACTTATTTTTCTCTGCATTACTTCTGTCTATCCCCGTGTCTACTCATTTCCCCTGTATTACTTCTGTCTATCCTTGTGTTTACTAATTTCCCCCTGTATTACTTCTGTCTATCCCCGTAAAGTTAAAAAAAAAAAAAGGTAAAGAGTCCCCATCACACCAAGTGGCGTATAGGGAATAGGGTGTTAGTGACCATACATTTTACAGACCTTCAGTACATGATTTTTGGGGTAATGTAGTCGGTATTACGCCCGTGCCGCTTTACTTTCCCAGAAAAAAATCCGTTACCCATTTAAGGCTGGGTGAACCCGGAAGCGGTCGGTTGGGATCGAACCCTACTTCTTGTCCTTTGCAGTCCAGTTCACTTACCACTGAGCTATCGAGCTCCCTAGTCTGTCTCCGTGCCTACTCATTTGTCCATTATTACTTCTGTCTATCTCTGTATCTACTCATTTTTCCATGTATTACTTCTGTCTATCCCTGTATCTACTAATTTGTCCATGTATTACTTCTGTCTATCCCTGTATCTACTAATTTCTCCATGTATTACTTCTGTCTATCCCTGTATCTACAAATTTTTCCATGTATTACTTCTGTCTATCCCTGTATCTACTAATTTTTCAATGTATTACTTCTGTTTATCCCTGTGTTTACTCATTTTTCAATGTATTACTTCTGTCTACCGACTTTACCTTTTCTAATTATCACTTCTGTCTATCTCTCTGTCAACCAACACATTTCCACTCTCTAATCTCTATCTATCACCATATCTACCAATATTTATCTTATTAAGTTCTGTCTGCCCGTTTGACTCTCAGCTTACCTCCACCAGTCGCTCTCTCTCTCTCTCTCTCTCTCTCTCTCTCTCACTCACTTCTGCCCGTCCAAGCGTCTACAGACTCTTCCCAGCACATCCCACTCATTTCATTTAACATCCATCGCTCTTCCAGTGGCTTCCCTTGAATGTGCCTCGAGCAGTCATTACCAGTTGTGTCTGAGCGCTTCCTGGTGTCTCACGCGCGTATCTCCAGCTCGTCCCAAACTGTCCGTTTCTGAAAGCTTTCACCCCCCCCCCCCTCCAATCGCAAGCAAAATTACTGAGCCAAATTTGGAGTCACAGACTCTCTTGATTTATTAACGAATTTACTGACGCATGGAATGTCTCATTATTTGAGGAGGGGTGGCAGGACATCTGGATAGTTGATTGATGTAAGATTAGAACAGATGTTTTCACTGGTTAATCGGGAGTGGTTAGGGTGGGTGGTTAGATGTGGGTGGTTGAAGTGGGTGGTTAGAGTGGGTGGTTAGAGTGGGTGGTTAGGGTGGGTGGTTAGGGTGGGTGGTTAGGGTGGGTGGTTAGGGTGGGTGGTTGAAGTGGGTGGTTAGAGTTGGTGGTTAGGGTGGGTGGTTAGAGTGGGTGGTTAGGGTGGGTGGTTAGGGTGGGTGGTTAGGGTGGGTGGTTTGATGTGGGTGGTTAGATCTGGGTTTTTAAGTGGGTGGTTAGGGTGTGTGGTTAAAGTAGGGGGTTAGAGTGGGTGGTTAGGGTGTGTGGTTAGAGTGGGTGGTTAGAGTGGGTGGTTAAAGTGGGTGGTTAGGGTGTGTGGTTAGAGCGGGTGGTTAGAGTGGGTGATTAAAGTGAGTGGTTTGAGTTGGTGTTAGAGTCTTGGTGGTTAGAGTTGGTGGTTAGGGTGTGTGGTTAGGTTGGGTGATTAAAGTGAGTGGTTAGGGTGAGTGGTTAGGGTGGGTGGTAAAGCGCGGATGGTTAAGAAGAGAGTAAATCTTTATGTTTTTTGTTGTCTAGGATTACAGGAGAGACAGAACAGAGGAGGTGAAGTAAAGGTATAAATGTTTAGAAGCGCAAAGGAGTGAGAGAGCGGAGGAAAAAAAAGAGGACAAGTAAAGAAGACAGAGTAAGGGGAACATGAAATGAAATTATGAGAGAGAGAGAGAGAGAGAGAGAGAGAGAGAGAGAGAGAGAGAGAGAATGAAGAGAGTGGAACAGAAAAATAGAGAAAACAGTGATTCAAAAAATAGAAAATATGACAGCAGGAGTGGTAGTAATAGACATAGAGCGAGAGGGAGAGAGTGTGTGTGTGAGAGAGAGAGTGAGAGAGAGAGAGTGAGAGAGAGAATGAAAGAGAGTGGAACAGAAAGATAGAGAAAACAGTGTTTAAAAAAATAGAAAATATGACAGCAGGAGTGGTAGTAATAGACATAGAGCGAGAGGGAGAGAGTGAGAGAGTGAGAGAGAGAGAGAGTGAGAGAGAGAGAGAGAGAGAATGAAAGAGAGTGGAACAGAAAGATAGAGAAAACAGTGTTTAAAAAAATAGAAAATATGACAGCAGGAGTGGTAGTAATAGACATAGAGCGAGAGGGAGAGAGTGAGAGAGATAGAGAGTGAGAGAGAGAGAGACCGACAGATAAAAGAAAAGAGTTACGGATGAAGGTAATTATTTATTTATTTATATTCACTTTTATAACAATTCTATAACATAAAATTACCTATAACTTAATATCTACAACTTTACATTGTTTACTACAATTTTTATTTTTTTATGAATTTTTATTATCCCTTTTAATTTTCAAATCTTTTTACTCTCGAGTTTTTAACTTTAAATTTGAACTTTTCAATCATTTTAGATTATAATTACAACGTAAACGTGTGTGAATTTCTGTTTTTCACATTAATTTTTGCATTCATGCATTTCTGTTTTTCACATTAATTTTTGCATTCATGCATTTCTGTTTTTCACATTAATTTTTGCATTCATGAATAACTGTTTTTCACATTAATTTTTGCATTCACGCATTTCTGATTTTCACATTAATTTTTGCATTCATGCATTTCTGTTTTTCACATTAATTTTTGCATTCGTGCATTTCTGTTTTTCACATTAATTTTTGCATTCATGCATTTCTGTTTTTCACATTAATTTTTGCATTCATGCATTTCTGTTTTTCACTTAACTTCTACATTCATGCATTTCTGTTTTTCACTTAACTTCTACATTGATGAATTTCTGTTTTTCACTATAACTTATAACTTTTATTAATTGTAGCTTTTAATTATAACTTTAACATCTCTGCATTTCAGTTTTCCACTAGAATTTTATCATTTATGGGTTTCCCTAAAAGGGAGCTCTTAAAAAACATCAGAAAGAAGCAATCAACAGTTTTTGGGCACATCATGAGGAGAGGAAAATTGGAATACTTGGTTACAACTGGCAAAATAAAAGGAAAGAGAGATCGCGGACGACAAAGAGAGAAAATACTGGATAGCTTGGTGTCATGGCATGGAAAACGGTCAACAACAGAACTGATACGATGCACTGTGGATAGAAGATTGTGGAGGGACATGATCGCCAACGCTAACCGGTACGGCACATGATGATGATGATGGGTTTCTGTTCATGGTTAAAATTAGTATTTCCTCATATTTTCTTCTTCTCCTACCTTTTTAGTTCCCAATGGAGCACAGGTCTTCAACAAACACTTTCCAAGTCGTCCTGTTTTTTGCCATTCGTTTAAGATCATTCCATGTCTTCCCCATCATCTTCATCTCTGCTTCTATCTGTCTTCTCCAAGAATTCCTAGGTCTTCCCATTAATTAAAATAAAGATTTTCAACTCAAATGTTAAGTCGGTCCTATTATATTGCTGTGAAACATGGAGAACAACAAAATTGACAGTCACGAAGATACAGACTTTCATTAATGGATGCTTACGCAGAATAAAAGGATGGAAATGGTAGGACAAAATCACTAACATAGAATTATGGAAATGTACCAGTCAAATACCAGTGGATAAAGAGATACAGCGAAGACGATGGCGTTGGATAGGACACACACTACGGAAGCCAACTGAGAGTATTACACAACAGGCCTTTTTTGGAATCCCCAGGGAAAAGACAAAGAATATTTCCTCATATTTTGCTGCATAATAAAGTAGATCTCATGATGAAAGAAAATCTGTTAATCTCTTACAGGGGCAATTATTTCTCTAATAACTTTCAGCCATAAAGAAGCGAAAATAAATAAAAAAAAAGCAGGCCAATGAAATGATACGTGCGCAAATACATTTCTTTCAGGAGAAATGACAAAAAATAATAGAATAAATACAACTTTTACAAATACAACGGGTACAACTTTTCGTGAGTAATGGATAACGCAAAATTGGCCGACGTATCGCCTCATTAGGCCTTCGGCAGGATTAACAAACAACACTTACACCTATGTGTAAGTAAAACAAAAATAATAATACATAGATAACAAGTAATTTGATATCTTAATACTAATAATAATCTTTAAAACAAAATAATATGAAATTAGAAAAATGAATAATTAAAAATTAATGTCGGTAAATACTACAACAGTTTCGGTACTGACCACAAATCTATACGCCAGCGACCACTAATCTATACGCAAGCGACCACAAATCTATACGCAAGTGACCACAAATCTATACGCAAGCGACCACTAATCTATACGCAAGCGACCACTAATCTATACGCAAGCGACCACTAATCTATACGCAAGCGACCACAAATCTATACGCAAGCGACCACAAATCTATACGCAAGCGACCACAATCTATACGCCAGCGACCACTAATCTATACGCCAGCGACCACAAATCTATACTCAAGCGACCACAAATCTATACGCCAGCGACCACTAATCTATACGCCAGCGACCACTAATCTATACGCAAGCGACCACTAATCTATACTCAAGCGACCACAAATCTATACGCCAGCGACCACAAATCTATACGCCAGCGACCACTAATCTATACGCAAGCGACCACTAATCTATACGCCAGTGACCACAAATCTATACGCCAGCGACCACTAATCTATACGCAAGCGACCACTAATCTATACTCAAGCGACCACTAATCTATACGCCAGTGACCACAAATCTATACGCCAGCGACCACAAATCTATACACCAGCGACCACAAATCTATACGCCAGCGACCACTAATCTATACGCCAGCGACCACTAATCTATACGCCAGCGACCACTAATCTATACGTCACTGACCACAAATCTATACGCCAGCGACCACTAATCTATACGCCAGCGACCACTAATCTATACGCCAGCGACCACTAATCTATACGCCAGCGACCACTAATCTATACGCAAGCGACCACTAATCTATACGCCAGCGACCACTAATCTATACGCAAGCGACCACTAATCTATACGTCAGCGACCACTAATCTATACGCCAGCGACCACTAATCTATACGCAAGCGACCACTAATCTATACGCCAGCGACCACAAATCTATACGTCAGCGACCACAAATCTATACGCCAGCGACCACTAATCTATACGCCAGCGACCACTAATCTATACGCCAGCGACCACAAATCGACACGCCAGCGACCACAAATCTATACGCCAGCGACCACAAATCGACACGGAAGCGACCACAAATCTATACACCAGCGACCACAAATCTATTCGCCAGCGACCACAAATCTATACGCAAGCGACCACAAATAATACACAATTAAAAAGAAATGCTGAAACAAATGTGACGGTAGACGAACCGCTGTGTGCCGCCAAAAAACAAAACAAAATCAACGCACTACATTCTATTATTTTGTTCAGTTTGATCAATAACACAAAACACTTACAGAACAGCCGGAGGTAATATAAATAATTAGTAATCAACATGCTCTTAAATATCGAACGTGTATCTCACAGGGAGTGAACACAGGGGGTAATGCGCGACTGGTCAAAAAACTCTTACAAGCAAGCAGAAATTAGCTTTGATAATCGACGGAACCGGAAAGCGTCATCAAAGATAATGGCGATTTGAAATAACTGGCGTTGAAGTGCTTTCATAAAAATATAAAAAAAAATATACACAACTCCTAAGAGATTACATTAACTTTTCATAGAGGAACAAACGTTTGCATCAGTGGCTTTTAAAAATGATTTCGCTGCATGCTTCTTTAATGAGAGTGTCTGGATTCATATATGCACAATGTTATCGGCCGTACACGCCAGATACCAGACCCACAATGATATCGGCCGTACACGCGATTTTTAATACATTTTGGAGCGACCCTTGTATACGCATATATTTACAAACACAGATATTTCTTTGGTTTTGTACTATTATACTCATCATCATGTGCCATACCGGTGGGCGTAGGTGATCATGTCCTTCCACAATCTTCTATCTACAGTGCATCGTATCAATTCTAATGTTGACTGTTTTCAATGCCATGCCACCAAGCTATCCAGTATTTTCACTCTTTGTCGTCCGCGATCTCTCTTTCCTTTTATTTTGCCAGTTGTAACCAAGTATTCCAACTTTCCTCTTCTCATGATGTGCCCGAAAAATGTTGATTGTTTCTTTCTGATGTTGTTTAAGAGCTCCCTTTTTGTGTTGACCTCTTTGAGAACTTCCTCATTGGTCTTTTTAGCTGTCCAGGGAACTTTCAACATTCTTCTGAGAAATCCCATCTCTGTGGCCTCTAATCGTCTTTTCATTTGTTTATCTACTGTCCATGATTCGCTTCCATAGGTCAGAATTGGTTCTATATAGCAACGGTGAACTCTCCTTCCCATTTCTATTGACATAGATTTGTTGCATAAGATAATTTACTATTATACTACTGCACTGTTTTAGCACATCATGGTAGTAACATACCATAACAAAAACATAACATATCTGAAATATGATCAAAACGACATCAAGCCGGGCCGTATCGTATCATATATATCACGTTATACCATAACATATCAGTCCGCTACCACAGAATACCATTCCGTATGTTGTCATATGATACCTTCTTTTAGACTGTCTTAAAAGTACACCATCTACCAACACCTCAAATTGTCCAACTGTATCTCAACAACAACAACAACAACAACAACAACAACAACAACAACAACAACAACAACAACAACAACAACAACAACAATAACAACGCCAACATCTCTTAAATTGACTCTAAGACACACACCAACAACCAACATCTCTTAAATTGACTCTAAGACACACACCAACAACCAACATCTCTTAAATTGACTCTAAGACACACACCAACAACCAACATCTCTTAAATTGACTCTAAGACAAACACCAATAACCAACATCTCTTAAATTGACTCGAACACACACCAACAACCAACATCTCTTAAACAGACTCGAACATACACCAACAACCAACATCTCTTAAATTGACTCTAAGACACACACCAACAACCAACATCTCTTAAATTGACTCTAGGACACACACCAACAACCAACATCTCTTAAATTGACTCTAAGACACACACCAACAACCAACATCTCTTAAATTGACTCTAAGACACACACCAACAACGAACATCTCTTAAATTGACTCTAAGACACACACCAACAACCAACATCTCTTAAATTGACTCTAAGACACACACCAACCCGAACATCTCTTAAATTGACTCTAAGACACACACCAACCCGAACATCTCTTAAATTGACTCTAAGACACACACCAACAACCAACATCTCTTAAATTGACTCTAAGACACACACCAACAAACCAACATCTCTTAAATTGACTCTAAGACACACACCAACGACCAACATCTCTTAAATTGACTCTAAGACACACACCAACAACCAACATCTCTTAAATTGACTCTAAGACACACACCAACAACCAACATCTCTTAAATTGACTCTAAGACACATACCAACAACCAACATCTCTTAAACAGACTCGAACATACACCAACAACCAACATCTCTTAAATTGACTCTAAGACACACACCAACAACCAACATCTCTTAAATTGACTCTAGGACACACCAACAACCAACATCTCTTAAATTGACTCTAACTCACACCAACAACCAACATTTCTTAAACAGACTTGAACATACACCAACAACCAACATCTCTTAAATTGACTCTAAGACACACACCAACAACCAACATCTCTTAAATTGACTCTAGGACACACCAACAACCAACATCTCTTAAATTGACCCTAGGACACACCAACAACCAACATCTCTTAAATTGACTGTAACTCACACCAACAACCAACATCTCTTAAATTGACTGTAACTCACACCAACAACCAACATCTCTTACCTTGCTCTGATTGACAAGGCGCTCCAATGCGGTGTAGAAGGCTGGGAATCGCTGAGTAGCGTAGAGGTACTCGGCCATATCTGCGGGGGTCATCTCCGGCTCATCGTCTCTGTTATCGTCACCGTTATCATTTTCCTGTTGGAAAAATACATTAATATTTGTTATTGAAGAGGGGAAAATTTTACACTTTTACAAATATGGAAGAAAATCACTGGAGGCTGTAGAAATGTGGTTTTACAGAAGAATGTTGAGAATACTATGGACAACTAAGAAGAGTAATGAAAATGTTCTGAAAATGGCCAAAGCAAAGAGAGAGCTAATTTCCAATATTAGGAAGAAACAATCATCATTTCTTGGCCATGTAATGAGAAGAGAACAACTGGAATATATTGTAACAACTGGGAAAATTGAGGGACGAAGAGATAGAGAAAAGATACCAGACAAATTAAGAGAATGGCTTGGCAGAAGGTCAACAGCAGAAATGATAAATAACTGTCGAGATCGAAAGTGGTGAAGAGACATGATCACCCACGCTAGCAGGCATGGTACTTGATGATAATAATGAACACAATGTAATATAATGTAATATCTCTAGATGTATTGCCTGTTCTTCTAGTCACTTCCCTTTCATTTGTAGTGTTGTTCTTTGACTGTTTATAAACTGTTAAGATAAAAATGTTTTGATTCTTGCAAATGTCTTTAATTCCGTGCATTCACCTATTTAGTGCAACGCGTCAAATACCTGGACACAATAATAATATCAGATGGAAGATGCACCACAGAAATAAAAAGCAGAATAGCTCAGGCCAAAATAGCATTTGAGAAAATGAAAAATATCTTATGTAACACATCTGTGTCAATAGAAATAAGAAAGAGTGTTCGCCGATAGAGCCATTTTGACATAATGGAAGCGAATCATGGACAGTAAACAAACAAATTAAAAGGCGATTAGAAGCCACAGAAATGGGGTTTCTCAGAAGAATGTTGAAAGTTTCCTGGACAGCTAAAAAGACCAACGAGGAAATTCTCAAAGAGGCCAACACAAAAAGGGAGCTATTAGGAAATATCATAAGGAAACAATCAACATTTTTCGGGCACATCATGAGAAGAGAAAAGTTGAAATGCTTGGTTACAACTGGCAAAATACAGGGAAAAATAGATCGCGGACGACAAAGAGAGTATATAATAAAAAGCTTGGTGTCGTGGCATGGGAAACCCTCAACAATAAATTTGAGAAGATGCACTGTGGGTAGAAGGGAGCCGCGACCGCTCAGTGATTACTGAAATGGACTACAAGGAACAAGAAGTTAGGTTCGATCCTGACCGACGGCTTCCGGGATCACCCAGCCTTAAATGAGTACCGGATTTTTTTCTGGGAAAGTAAAGCGGCACGGGCGTAATACCGACCATATTACCCCCAAAGTCATGTGCCGAAGGTCTGTAAAAAAATTATGGTTTTCCTCATCTTCTTCTTTTCTCTTTCTCACTGATACCTAAAAGGTGTCGTGGTTTATATCATTTGTCGTTCTTGAGCTGCTCGAACTGTCTGAATTAGTGATTTTCCTTTGTTGTTACATGTCTCTGTCACTGCATCTATCATCTTCTTCTGGGTCTTCCTCTTGGTCTTTTTCCATGCATTCTCGAGAAGAACGCCCTTGATGGTGATTGGTGAGGATTCATTCTGACCACGTGGTCCAACCATTTAAGTTGTTGTTCTATATATTCTTGGCAGGGTTTTGTGCCTACCATTTTTCTTATGTTTTCATTTGGTATTCTATCTCTTCTTGTGTTGTTTGTTACTTTTCTCAAACATCGTATCTCACATGTATTGATCTTTCTTAAACCATGGTCACTCACACCATATTCCCTATAAGCCACTTGGCGTGACGGGGCTCTCGACATTACTTTGCTGTGGATAGAAAAACTGTGGAAAAACATGATCGCATACGCCAACCAGTATGGCGCATGATGTTCATTAAATTAATATCCGTATCAGAGACTGTGTGTCGTAAAGTTATCGTTCAGTCGCAATATGAAGACTGCACTTAAGTGTTTTGCTGTTGTGCGAGTAAAAAAAAGTAAAGTAACCCCCGTCACGCCAAGTGGCGTATAGGGAATATGGTGTTAGTGACCCCATATTTTACAGACCTTCAGCACATGATTTTTGGGGTAATGTGGTCGGTATTACGCATGTGCTGCTTTACTTTCCCAGAAAAAAATTCGGTACCCATTTAAGGCTGGGTGAACCCGGAAGCCGTCGGTTGGGATCGATCCCTACCCCTTGTCCTTTGTAGTCCAGTTCACTAACCACTGAGCTATCGCGGCTCCTGTTGCGCCAGTAAGTGTCTAAAATGTCTCTGAAGCAGAATAGACATCCTCTCGGTTTCGCGATAGAATTGAACAGATTTCACAACACACACGACTTTCAACCTGCAAGCTGGCGATTCCAGGAGTGCAGTTTTATCGCAAAATAAAAGTTTGAGATAGATTGGCAGGTAGTTAATTAAGCTGATGCACAGACAGAAAGAAAGATATGTACGGATAATTACAGAGAGAGAGGGAGAGAGAGAGAGAGAGAGAGAGAGAGAGAAAGAGAGAATTCAAACGTGATAGAATGACAGAAATAAATAGACAGAGAGATGAGCATTTAGGCTAGCAGAGGGATAGACATACATTAAGAAAGGTGGCCGACAACCAGAAAGAATAGATAGATAGATAGATAGATAGATAGATAGATAGATAGATAGATAGATAGATAGATAGATAGATAGATAGATAGATAGATAGATAGATAGATAGATAGATAGATAGATAGATAGATATACAGACATACAGACAGAAAGATAGATAGATAGATAGATAGATAGATAGATAGATAGACAGACAGACAGACAGACAGACAGACAGACAGACAGACAGACAGACAGACAGACAGATAGATAGATAGATAGATAGATAGATAGATAGATAGATAGATAGATAGATAGATAGATAGATAGATAGATAGATAGATAGATAGATAGATAGATAGATAGATAGATAGATAGATAGATAGATAGATAGACATACAGACAGACAGATAGATAGATAGATAGATAGATAGATAGATAGATAGATAGATAGATAGATAGATAGATAGATAGATAGATAGATAGATAGATAGATAGATAGATATATCTTTATTTCTTTCAGCTCCCCGTGGAGCATAGGTCTTCAACAAACACTTTCCAAGCCGTTCTGTATCTTCCTCATCCTCCTCATCTCTGCTTCCACCTGTCTTCCCCAATTATACAACCTCTCTTATTTCTCTCCTCACCTCGTGTTCCTAATAAGAGCCTGTTGTGTAATACTCTCAGTTGGCGTACACATAACGTGTCATATCTAGCGCTATCATCTTTTTCTTATCTGCGTATCCATAAACATTTGTCTGGTACTTTGGCACACTTCTACTTTAGTATTTGAGTTATTGAGTTATTGAGTTATTGAGTTATTTGCGGGTCATCATCATTGCACTCCGAACATCTCCATAGGTGCTCAGATCCCCTCAGCAAGTTTCGCAGTGTCCAGCGACTGACGACTCCAGTTCTGTGTTGGTTGATAAGTCTTCTTACACGCCCACTAAGTTTCTCATTTCTGGCTGTGCCCATCTTAACTCCCATCTCTTTCATCCGAAGGAGTGACGTGGACTCATGGTTGTCGAAGTCCTGTGCTCTTCCCACATCTCGCAGGACATTGATGATTTCTGCCATACCCATTAGTTGACCGTCTTCAACGACAGCACAGCTAGTCAACCTCTCCACTCGTTCATTTCCCCGTACCCCCGCATGTCAGGGACGTAGACAAAGGTGACCTTACGTATTTTGGACTTCTGCAATGGCTCTACCCATTGCCTGCGTACAGAGCTCACCTCCACTTTTCTTATCATGCTCATCGAATCACTTAGTATGTAGACGTGGGTGTAGTTCTATGTTAGTAATATAGTCCTGCTATTTCCATCCTTTTATTCTGCGCCGGCATCCATTAATGAAAATGTATCTTTGTGATTGCCATTTCAGATGGTGTCCATGTTTCACAGCCATTTTTAATAACTGATTCAACATCGAAGGGCTTTTCCTCCATAATTTCTGTATTCCAAATGTTGCAATGCCTACCTTTTGACGTTTCACAACTTTAATGCAATTATTTTCTATAACTCAAATTTTCTGTCTGTAATTTGGTTGTTTATAAATATGTATGTTTAAGAATAATTATTACTTTATCGGTTTAATCTTTTATTTCTTAAAGGAAATTTGACATCAAAATTGACATCAAGTAATCTTTTCTATTGACATATGCCCACATGTTTATTATTAAATCACGCGCACACAAGTTCTGATGACCTCAGATTCATGACGTGTACACACACAATCTCCACCAATCAAACACGCTGTTACAATTTCTTCAGCAGTTACGTCAACAAAGATTCCATATTTAAACGAGCAGCATCTTCAGTGATCGATTTTCCTCATTTCTCGACTTTGATTTGCACAAATGAAGCTTCTATCTTTTACGGAAAACGCTTGAAACTGTCAACAAATTCCAATATCTAGGGTGTATCATCACTAACAACAGAGCTTGTCTAGGAGAGATTCAACATTTACATTCAATTTGTGTTTCGGTTGCTCAAGCAGTAAAGGGCGACTATAAATATAAAACTCATCAGCACAAACACAAAACTTAGACTATTCAAATGAAATGTACTATCAAC
>JAVIAB010000099.1:22089749-22164749 GCA_032433765.1 Megaustenia siamemsis | reverse complement strand
ACGATCAGCATCATTATGTGCCATGCCGGTTGGCGTAGGTGATCATGTCCCTCCACAATCTTCTATCTACAGTGCATCGTATCAGTTCTGTTGTTGACTGTTTTCCATGCCATGACACCAAGCTATCCAGTATTTTCTCTCTTTGTCGTCCGCGATCTCTCTTTCCTTTTATTTTGCCAGTTGTAACCAAGTATTCCAACTTTCCTCTTCTCATGATGTGCCCGAAAAATGTTGATTGCTTCTTTCTGATGTTTTTTAAGAGCTCCCTTTTTGTGTTGGCCTCTTTGAGAACTTCCTCATTGGTCTTTTTATCTGTCCAGGGAACTTTCAACATTCTTCTGAGAAATCCCATCTCTGTGGCCTCTAATCGTCTTGTCATTTGTTTGTCAACTGTCCATGATTCGCTTCCATAGGTCAGAATTGGTTCTATATAGCACCGATGAACTCTCTTTCACATCTCTATTGACATAGATTTGTTGCATAAGATATTTTTCATTTTCTGAAATGCTATTTTGGCCTGAGCTATTCTGCTTTTTATTTCTGTGGTGCATCTCCATCTCAGCATTTTTACTATACGTAGAGAGAATGACATAAAACAAAGAGCGAATTTCCAGGGAACAAGACACGCTAAAGATAAGAGTAGTATCGATCCCGTTATTAAAACTGGAAATTCCAGTGCTAGAGGCTCAAGTTAACCAGGTCCCCACCATTTGTTTGCATCGATTTTTGGAAATGTGTTCTCTGAAGCTAATTACTTGTCCTGATGGATACTTTTATCCGGAACTGTGAAGGCAACGCCACAAATTAATGAGCTCAGCTTGTCTATTTTCTTTTTTTCTTTTGGGAGATAGAATCTACTTTACTGTTACTTTTTTGATAAAAGGAAAATAAAATTGGCCCAGGACTGTAACTTAACTGCCCTGACTAATTTATTTAATTTCCATCATCATCATCGAGTGCCATCTCCGCAACGAAGGTTGGCTACCATGGAGCGCCATTCTGTTCTGTCTCTTGCTTTGATGGTGCAGGTTGTCATAGGCTGGTTTGTCCATCTTTTGATGTTACTCGTCCATGTTAGTCTTGGTCTGCCTCTGCCTCTTTTACCTTGTATTTTCCAATCCAGGATTACTTTTAGTAGGCTTTTGTCTCTTTTAACGTGTCCCAAAAATCGCATTTGTCTTGTTTGATTTGTGTTTAGTAGTTCTCTTTTCATTTTTAGTTGTTTTAAGACCTCATCGTTTGTTTTCTTTTCCTTCCATCCAATTCTGCCTATTATTCTATATATCCACATTTTAAAGGCTTCAATTCTCTGTTCTGTTTAATTTTCTGATAGATTTAATTGTGCTGCATGGTAAACGTCACTGAGCTCAAGTTTCTATATTTTCTCTCGAGTCTGACACGTTTTGTTCAGCTTCGGGTAAATTCATCTTTCAACCAAGACCTGTCATCTTACAACCAAGACCTGTCATCTTACAACCAAGACCTGTCATCTTACAGCGAAGGCCTGTCATCTTACAGCGAAGGCCTGTCATCTTTCAACCAAGAACTGTCATCTTACAACCAAGACCTGTCATCTTACATCCAAGACCTGTCATCTTACAACCAAGACCTGTCATCTTACAACCAAGAACTGTCATCTTACAACCAAGAACTGTCATCTTACAACCAAGAACTGTCATCTTACAACCAAGACCTGTCATCTTTCAACCAAGAACTGTCATCTTACAACCAAGACCTGTCATCTTACAACCAAGACCTGTCATCTTACAACCAAGACCTGTCATCTTACAACCAAGACCTGTCATCTTACAACCAAGACCTGTCATCTTACAACGAAGACCTGTCATCTTACAACCAAGACCTGTCATCTTACAAACAAGGCCCTGTCATCTTACAACCAAGACCTGTCATCTTACAACCAAGACATGTCATCTTACAACCAAGACCTGCCATCTTTCAACTAGACCTGTCATCTTACAACCAAGACCTGTCATCTTACAACCAAGACCTGTCATCTTTCAACCAAGACCTGTCATCTTACGACCAAAACCTTTCATCTTACAACCAAGACCTGTCATCTTTTCAACCAAGACCTGTCATCTTACAGCCAAGACCTGTCATCTTACAACCAAGACCTGCAATCTTTCAACCAAGACCTGTCATCTTACAACCAAGACCTGTCATGTTACAGCCAAGACCTGTCATCTTACAGCCAAGACCTGTCATGTTACAGCCAAGACCTGTCATCTTACAGCCAAGACCTGTCATCTTTCAACCGAGACCTGTCATTTTACAGCCAAGACCTGTCATCTTACATCCAGAACCTGTCATCTTACATCCAAGACCTGTCATCTTACAACCAAGACCTGTCATCTTACAACCAAGACCTGTCAAATTCACAAAATTATTTCCGAAATCACGACTTCGATTCTTAATCAGCGATTCCGATTCCGACTCCATAATCTGAATACCGAAACCAATGCCACGATTACGATACCAATATCATAATACAGAATCTAGATAGTTTGATAAATAGATAGATAGATAGATAGATAGATAGATAGATAGATAGATAGATAGATAGATAGATAAATAGATAGATAGATAGATAGATAGATAGATAGATAGATAGATAGATAGATAGATAGATAGATAGATAGATAGATAGATAGATAGATAGATAGATAGATAGATAGATAGATAGATAGATAGATAGATAGATAGATAGATAGATAGATAGATAGATAGATAGATAGATAGACAGACAGATTGATGGATGGATGAATGGATAGATAGATAGATAGATAGATAGATAGATAGACAGACAGACAGACAGACAGACGGACAGACAGACAGATGGATGGATGGATGGATGAATGGATAAATTGATATATATATATATATATATATATATATATATAGATAGATAGATAGATAGATAGATAGATAGATAGATAGATAGATAGATAGATAGATAGATAGATAGATAGATAGATAGATAGATAGATAGATAGATAGATAGATAGATAGATAGATAGATAGATAGATAGATAGATAGATAGATAGATAGATAGATAGATAGATAGATAGATAGATAGATAGATAGATAATACCGAGCGCAACATTGGTAGGTGAGCACGAGGGAAGCACGAGGGAAGCTATGTTCGAATGACAGAACGAGTGATGAAGACCAAGTAGGTATAGCCCATTCACAAACTCATTGCCTAAACTCAACATCAATTTTCTCAGATATTATTTGTCATAATGTCATCATTTTTTGGCATGCAGTCTTAGATTTTCCTGGACCTTAATAATTTGTCAAAATTAAGTCCAAAGGCAAAGTAGATTTTGCAAATCTGAGTATTTCTTATATAAAGTGAGTACAAAGACAAATGGTGTATAAGAAACATTAGATGTTTTAGTATTGCACTGTACAATATCACGGTGATTTGTTCTACTTTAAGTTCTGGTAAAGTCTACGTTACCTTATCCCCGCTCACTTTGACTCTACGTGAATTTTTTTTTCCACTTAAAATTTGAAAGTGCCAACTATTGACCGGCTGAGGGGATTTACTGTAAAACCTTTAATTGTTTGTCCTTAAAGTAGTACTTTAAGGTACTACTCTGTAGTGCTTTTTTTTTTTACATACGCTAAATAAACAAAAAATTTTTAAAATTGCCCAAAAAAGGGCAATCTTAGAGATTGTAACAATTGGAGAGGCGTGACACTTTTGTCAGTTGCCTCAAAATTATTCTGTAAAATCATCCTAAATAGAATAAAGGATTCAATAGATACAGTAATGCGTGAAGAACAGGCTGGGTTTAGAAAAGGGAGAAGCTGTCTTGACCACATTTTCACTCTACGACTTATATTGGAGGAACACATTGAAAAGCAAAAACCTTTTGTACTTAACTTCATCGACTTCAAAAAAGCATTTGATAGTATTCATAGAGATTCTTTGTGGAAAATTCTGAAGCAATATGGCTTACCATCAAAAATCATAAATATTATCAAAGACATGTATGATGGTTACACATGTGCAGTTCGAACAGAGGAAGGACTGAGCGAATGTTTCCCAATAGAAACTGGGGTTAAACAAGGATGTATTTTATCGCCCTTGTTATTTGGAATTGTTATGGACTTCATAATGAAGAAATGCTGCACTGGTAATAAAGGCATCGAATGGATACAAGGAGACCATTTGGAGGACCTGGACTTTGCTGATGACATAGTTCTCATCAGCAATCAGATAAAAACGATGCAGGAAAACACAAATGAACTATCATCAATAGCCAGCAAAATTGGGCTTGAGGTCAATCATGAAAAGACTAAAGTCATGAAAAGTTTAATTCCAACAAGTGACAAAATATACATGGAAAACAAACCAGTAGAAGAGATCGATCACTTCATCTATCTTGGAAGTCACATTGATCGAGAAGGGGATACGAGCAAAGAAATTAGAATCAGACTGGCTAAAGCAGCAATGTCTTTCAGAAGCCTTGAAAAGTTGTGGAAATCAAAACTCATTAGCACAAACACAAAACTTAGGCTATTCAAATCAAATGTACTATCAACCCTTACGTATGCGTGTGAAAGCTGGAAAACAACAAGAGATATAGAAACAAAGTTGAACGCATTCGAAAATAAATGTCTAAGGAAAATACTTGGTATAGAATGGAACGAATTCAAAACAAACGAGGAAATTAGAGAAATCGCCAATCAACCACTAATATCTTCAGTAATAAAGAAAAGACGATGGTCATACGTTGGACATGTGATGAGAAGAGATAATAATCGAATAGCAAAGCAAGCCCTCATATGGGAAACAACAGGTAAAAGAAAAAGAGGAAGACCCAGGGAGACACTGAGAAGAACATTGATGAGAGAGGCAAGAGCAGCAGGAATCGGCTCCCTCAATGAGATAGAACTGCTTGCACAGAACAGAGACAGATGGCGAGATTTGATAAAATATCTTTAAAAGAAAACTGCTAGAACAAAAATTCATATAGGAGAAGGTGTATCTTGGTCTACGCCCTATGGGCCGGTTACGGCTCGAAAGGTCAATAGATAGAAATAAACAAATTTCTAGATCACTTTATATCTTCTTCTTCTTTTCTTCCCCATCTGCCTTTCAGCGTCGAGGGGAGATAAATTTGCGGTATTTTGCTCTTCTGTTCACATCTGCTGCTGTTATGTTTCCTAGCGCTTCTAATATTCCATCGATGCATTTTTTTTCTCGTGGTCGACACTTGGGTCTGGTGTTCTCACAGCGTTTGCTGACGGCTCGTTGTGTTGTGTTTTGATCTTTCTGCCTTGTCACGTAGCCAAACCATTTTATCTGTTGTTTCCTTATATATTCTATGGCGGGGGCTATTCCTAGCTTTTTTCTCAGTTCTTCATTTCTGATCATATCTCTCAGACTGTTTATTGTCCTCATTTTACTAATTAAAAAAAATCTTGTATTAAGGTCTAGGAAAATATAAGACTGGAAGCAAAATTTCACAGCTATCCACCAAATTATTTCCGAGAAAATTGATTTTGAGTTTTGGCATCACTTTCTGAACGGACTACAGATTCCGAGTCAGAGCACAAGATAAAATCGTCGTCTTGTTCCTCCCTTGTGTATACTCTTGTAAACATGGCCGATTCGGACATGGGAACGAGGGGAGTTTATTCGTGACTACTCCAAACTAGAACTAAAGACCCGACTGTTTCGGAATTAATCGAAGTAAAACTTCACCCAAGTCCAACCTGGCAAGCTTCTGACAAATAAGGAGCCAAAAATCGATGCAATATTATCACCCAAGGCGGAAGTTTTGGCCGGTATTCAGCGAGTAAATCAAATTCTTGGTTGGCTTGATTAGTATCGGAAAACCGGCCTGGTATTTTTTTTCTTTTATGGAGGAAAGTTAATGTCTGGTCGGGTGCGTGTGGATTGTGCCGGCTTGATGTTGATCCTAACTTTAAAAAAAAAATTGGCTTTTTTGAAAATTCGAAACTTGGAAACAATTCTAAATCGATACGCCCACCTCACTGCAAAATTGCCTTTCAAACAGGAAACGAATTGAAGGAAAGCTATTTGGGGATTCAAGAAACGTTATGTAGAAATATGCAGCAATAGGAATACAAGAAATATATTCTTTCGTTTTGTTTTATCTAATTATGACACCCAAATAAAATCCCTGACATATCTCTATTTTACATTTTTAGAGTAAAGTTTACTGTAGTTTAGGTTATTTTAGTTTAATTTATATTAGTTTAGTTTGGTTTGGTTTAGATCATTTTAGTTTATTGTAATTTAGTTTATTTTAGTTTGTTTAGTGTATTTTAGGTTATTTCACTTTAATTTTAGTTTGGGGTATTTTAGTTTAGTTTACCTCAATTTAGGTCATTCTAGTTTATTTGAGTGTATTTCAGGTTATTTCAGTTTAGTTTAGTTTAGAACAGTTAAGTTTAGTGTAATTTAGTTTATTTTTGTTTATATCATTTTATTTTAGTTTAATGTAATGTAGTTTTTTTTAGTTTAGTTTAGTTTAGATAATTTTAGTTTAGTTTAGTGTAGTTTATGTTATTTTAGTTTAGTTTAGTTTAGATTATTTTAGTTTAGTTTAGTGTAGTTTATGTTATTTTAGTTTAGTTTACATTATTTTAGTTTAGTTTAGTGTAAAGTAAGTAAGTAGTAAAGTACCCCCCGTCACGCCAAGTGGCGTATAGGGAAATATGGTGTTAGTGACCCTATATTTTACAGACCTTCAGCACATGATTTTTTGGGGTAATGTGGTCGGTATTACGCCCGTGCTGCTTTTACTTTCCCAGAAAAAATCCGGTACCCATTTAAGGCTGGGTGAACCCGGAGCCGTCGGTTGGGATCGAACCCTACCCCTTGTCCGTAGTAGTCCAGTTCACTAACCACTGAGCTATCGCGGCTCCTACTAATTTTTAGGGAATTAGTAAAACCCAGGTGTCCTCGCCAGGATTACGAACCCCGGCTGTTGCCGTGGTAAGCCAACCGCCTATCGATTGCGCTAACCGGACACCCTAGTTTAGTGTAGTTTATGTTATTTTAGTTTAGTTTAGTTTAGATTATTTTAGTTTAGTTTAGTGTAGTTAATGTTATTTTAGTTTAGTTTAGTTTAGATTATTTTAGTTTAGTTTGGCGTAATTTAGTTTATTTTAGTAAGTTTAGTGTAGTTTAGGTTATTTCAGCTTAGTGTAGGTTACAGTATTTTAGTATAGTTGACCTTAGTTTAAGTAATTTTAGTTTATTTTAGTTTGTTTGAGTGTAGTTTAGGGTTTTTAGTCTAGTTTAGTGTAGTTTAGGTTACTCTAGTTTAGTTTTATGTAGTTTAGGTTATTTTAGTTTCTTTTAGTTTAGTTTATGTTATTTTAGTTTAATTTAAAATATTTTAGTGTAGTTTAGATTATTTTAGTTTAGTTTATGTTATTTTAGATCAGTGATATGTTATTTTAGTTCAGTTTAGAGTATTTTACATTAGCTTATGTTATTTTAGATTAGTTTATGTTATTTTAGTGTAGTTAAGGTTATTTTAGTGTGGTTTAGGTTATTTTAGATTAGTTTAGTTTATTTTAGTTCAGTTCAGGTTATTTTAGTTCAGTTTAGTTTAGTTTTTTTTAAGTTCAGTTTAGGTTATTTTAGATCAGTTTAATTTAGTTTATTTTGGTTCATTTTAGGTTATTTTAGATCCGTTTAGTTTAGTTTATTTTAGTTCAGTATAGTTTATCTTAGCTCAGTTTAGTTTAGTTTAATAAACAGATCGTTCCATGCAAGGTGTTGATTGAAGATATATCTACTTTTCATACTAAACATTCCGGAACGACCAGATCCCTTCCTCTCCTTTAGACTCCTCAGTCTCTCAATATATACATCATTGTCCTACCCATTATTCTTCTCTTCTCTATCTGAAAGCTGTTTTTGATCTTCCAAATGTCATTTTCCACCCATCCATCTCTTACTTGGTCTCACTCTTGCAGTAAGTAAACTAAAGTACCCTCGTCACGCCAAGTGGCGTATAGGGAATATGGTGTTAGTGACCATACATTTTACAGACCTTCAGCACATGATTTTTGGGGTAATGTGGTCGGTGTTACTCCCGTGCCGCTTTAATTTCCCAGAAAAAAATCCGGTACCCATTAAAGACTAGGCGAACCGGAATGAAGCTCTATCTCATTGAGGAATTCCTCAATGAGATAGAGCTGCTGGCACAGAATAGAGACAAATGGCGAGATTTGATAAAATATCTTTAAATGAATTGAAAACTGCTAGAACAAAAATTCAGATAAGAGAAGGAGTATCTTTGTCTACGCCCTATGGGCCGGCTACGGCTCGAAAGGTTAATAGATAGATAGAACCGGAAGCCGTCGGTTGGGATCGAACCGTACCTCTTGTCTTTTGTAGTCCAGTTCACTAAGCACTGAGCTATCGCGGCTTCCTTACTCTTGCACTGACCTGATGTTTTGAAGTAGAAAACTTATGACGTTGCTGGTTCTGGTTTCATTCTGACAAAGTGTCCGAACTATTTCATTTATTGTCTGCATATATATTCCAGCTATATAGGTTGGTCCTATATAGAACCAATTCTAACCTATGGAAGCGAATCATGGACAGTAGACAAACAAATGAAAAGACGATTAGAGGCCACAGAGATGGGATTTCTCAGAAGAATGTTTAAAGCTCCCTGGACAGCTAAAAAGACCAATGAGGAAGTTCTCATAGAGGCCAACACAAAAAGGCAGCTCCTAAAAACATCAGAAATAAACAATCAACATTTTCTGGGCACATCATGAGAAGAGGAAAGTTGGAATACTTGGTTAAAACTGGCAAAAAAAAAAAAAAAGGAAAGAGAGATCGCGGACGACAAAGAGAGAAAATACCGGATAGCTTGGTGTCATGGCATGGAAAACGGTCAACAGAACTGATACGATGCACTGTAGATAGAAGATTGTGGAAGGACATGATCGCCTACGCTAGCCAGTATGGCACATAATAATGATGATGATATATTGCAAGCACGGTTTAATTCTGTTAAGAGTTGTGTTTGCACACTGACCCCTGTGTGAACTCCTCTGGTTCTGTGTGCATTTGCGCACATTTCTGCACGTTTCTGTACGTTCACGACAGCCGCACTTGGTTGCTATTTCCTTTTCGTTTTGACCTCTGTTTACACACAGGATAGATAATTTTGTTTTCTTTAACACTTTTCGATTGTTTTTGTTTTGGTTGTTTTGTTATTAGTTTTGAGTGGGTGTGTTTTGTTTGTTCCTGCTGAAGGCCTATTGGGCCGAAACGTCGTTTAGTCTGTGTCGTCCACTTATAACGTAAAGCTTCTTACATACCATTTTTTTTTCTATTTTTCTATTTTTCCTTTAATTCTGTTATCTGATCTTCACACTGAGTGTTCGATCTAACTTGATGTCTATCTTTCTAAAGAACTTCATTTCTCTGGCTGTGATCGTATTCTGTGGTGGTTATGGGAGGCCCCGGTATCATCATCATCATCATCATCATCATCATCAGCATCATCATCATCATCATCAGCATCATCATCATCATGTGCCATACCAGTTGGCTTAGGCGATCTTGTCTTTCCACATCTCCTATCCACAGTGCACCGTATCAGTTCTGTTGCTGACTGTTTTCCATGCCATGACACCAAGTTATCGAGCATTTTCTCTCTTTGTCGTCCACAATCTCTCTTTCCTTGTATTTTGCCAGCTATAACCAAGTATTCCAACTTTCCTCTTCTCAAAAATGTTGATTGTTTCTTTCTGATGTTTCTTAGAAGCCACTTTTTTTGTGTTGGCCTCTTTAAGAACTTCCTCATTTGTCTTTTTAGCTGTCCAGGGAACTTTCAACATTCTTTTGAGAAATCCTATCCTTGTGGCCTTTAATCGTCTTTTCATTTGTTTGTCTGCTGTCCACGATTCGCTTCCATAGGTCAGAATTGGTTCTATATAGCACCGGTGAACTCTCTCACCGGTATCACTGAAAACGAATTAAAAACCATAATTGCTCAACCGTCTCTGCTAGTGAAATCATCCGAATTAATAGCTCATCTCCCAAACAAAGAAAAGAAGCTGCAGTCTCAGCAGACGTCATAAGACATTAGGTGAAACCGCACAGAAAGTGAGCACAGCCATCTGTTCTCCGTCAATACGATATCATCATTCATCGTAAACAATCGGAATATCGAAACACGATTAAAACGCATGAAACGCACAGTTCACGGTGTGCAAAAATCACTAAACTCAGTATCTCCGGGAGTATGCGTGTGAGTAGACACTGGTAACATAAAGTTGATATGGAACATGCTATATATCAATTAGGTCAAAGTAAAGTACAAGACATGAACCGGCGTCTTAGCACGCGAGTTTTTACCCATATGTGCTCGGCCGCCTATCCAAAAGTGTTCGGAGACTTCTGACCAAGCAGCGACACTCGCGACGGCATTCCTCACCTTCCCAGAGTACTACCCAGGTACCCATTTCTGCCAGTGCGGTCGACCGCGGGGGTATTTTTTTTTATCAACCAAATACAGTTTGCCACTGCTTGTTATCAAATGTTTATCAGCTGTTAATGAGATGTTTACATGTTTCAAAAACGAAACCTGTTCGTAGTTAATGATATCAATCACATTCCAAGAATTATCCCCAAGACGACACGAAAGACTAAACAACAAAACCGAATCAGTGAATTAAACTTCTAAAAATAATTCTGATAAAACCAGTTCTCCCCAAAAACCATAAAACCAAACCCAAAGTCGAAATGCTGAGCGAGCTGTCATAAACAAACATAGTCGACTTCGAAATCCTGTAACCCCAGTTTATAATAGTCTTCTTTGTTTCCCTTCAGAGTTTAACATTTCGAAAAAACACGTTCGATCGGTTCTGTGACGTTCGAAGTGAATCGGTTACTTGCGTCAGCAGAACGGTTCTTGTGCACATAAAACCGTCAGTAGAGATTAATCAGGACTGGCTCACGCTGGGCCTAATCGAAGATCCATATATAGCCACCGAGTGGGCGGACTTTCGATGGAATGCCAGATCGTAAAGATGGATTGGGGAAAGAGATAGTCAGAATAAATAAGGGTTATGGAGTGGATAGATGAAGTAATAATATGATGGAGAAATATTATTGTTTGAATTGTTGATGCGTTGTTGTGCTTGTTGTTTTGCTGTTGTCGTGTTCAGCCTGTTGTTATTTCTTTATATTTGCTGTAGGGATAAATCTGTTTATATTTATATATTTACCAAAAGTATATATGAGACTTATTAGGTAGAAACAATCATCATTTTGTTGGTCATATAATGAGAAGGGAACAGCTGGAATATATTGTAACAGCTGGGAACATTGAGGGACGAAGAGATAGAGGGAAGCAAAGACAAAAATTACTAGACAGCTTAAGAGAATGGCTTGGCAGAAGGTCAACAACAGAAATGATAAATAACTGTCGTGATCAAAAGTTATGGAGAGACATGATCACCTACGCCAGCAGGCCCGGTACTTGATGATGATGATGATGATGATACAGACTGATTGTTGTGTGTGATGACAAATTTATTGCTGTTATGATAGAAGAGTTGTAATTTTGTGATGTTTTTTGTGTGTTAATGATGGATTTGTTGTGTGCGGTGGAAATGTTGGATGGGTTGTGTGTGATGGGTATGTTGGATTTGTTGTGTGTGATGGAAATGTTGGACTTGTGTGTGATGAAAATGTTTAATTTGTTGTTGTGTGATGGAAATGTTGGATATGTTGTGTGTGATGGGAATGTTGGCTTTGTACTGTGCAATGGAAATGTTGGATTTGTTGTTTTGTGTGATGGGAATGTTGGATTTGTTGCGTGTAAGGGAAACTTTTGATTTGTTGTGTGATGGTAACGTTGGATTTGTTGTAGTTTGTGATGGAAATGTTGGATTTGTTGTTTTGTGTGATGGGAATGTTGGATTTGTTGTTTTGTGTGATGGGAATGTTGGATTTGTTGTTTTGTGTGATGGGAATGTTGGATTTGTTGTTTTGTGTGATGGAAATGTTGGATTTGTTGCGTGTGATGGAAATGTTGGATTTGTTGTGTGTGATGGAAATGTTGGAATTAATTTTTGTGTGTGATGAAAATGTTGGATTTGTTGTAGTGTGTTGGAAATGTTGGATTTGTTGTGTGTGCTGGGAATTTTGGATTTGTTGTGTGTGATGGGAATGTTGGATTTGTTGTGTGTGATGGGAATTTTGGATTTGTTGTGTGTGATTGGAATTTTGGATTTGTTGTGTGTGATGAAAAAGTTGGATTTGTTGTGTGTGTTGGAAATGTTGGATTTGTTGTGTGTGATGGGAATTTTGGATTTGTTGTGTGTGATGGGAATTTTGGATTTGTTGTGTGTGATGGGAATGTTGGATTTGTTGTGTGTGATGGGAATTTTGGATTTGTTGTGTGTGATGGGAATGTTGGATTTGTTGTGTGTGATGGGAATGTTGGATTTGTTGTGTGTGATGGGAATGTTGGATTTGTTGTGTGTGATGAAAAAGTTGGATTTGTTGTGTGTGTTGGAAATGTTGGATTTGTTGTGTGTGATGGGAATTTTGGATTTGTTGTGTGTGATGGGAATGTTGGATTTGTTGTGTGTGATGGGAATGTTGGATTTGTTGTGTGTGATGAAAAAGTTGGATTTGTTGTGTGTGTTGGAAATGTTGGATTTGTTGTATGTGATGGAAATGTTGGATTTGTTGTATGTAATGAAAATGTTGAATTTGTTGTGTGATGGATATGTTGGATTTATTATGTGATGGAAATGTTGGATTTATTGTGTGTAATGGAAATGTTGGTTTTGTTGTGTGATGGAAAAGTTGGATTTGTAGTTTGTGATGGAAATGTTGGATTTGTTGTTGTGTAATGGAAATGTTGGATTTGTTGTGTGTGATGGAAATATTGGATATGTTGTGTGATGGAAATTTTGGATTTGTTGTAGTGTGTGATGGAAATGTTTGATTTGTTGTAGTGTGATGGAAATGTTGAATTTATTGTGTGTGATGGAAATGTTCGATTTGTTGTATGTGATGGAAATGTTGGATTTGTTGTATGTGATGTAAATGTTGGATTTGTTGTGTGTGATGGAAATGTTGGATTTGTTGTATGTGATGGAAATGTTGGATTTGTTGTATGTGATGTAAATGTTGGATTTGTTGTATGTGATGTAAATGTTGGATTTGTTGTATGTGATGTAAATGTTGGATTTGTTGTATGTGATGTAAATGTTGGATTTGTTGTATGTGATGTAAATGTTGTATTTGTCGTATGTGATGTAAATGTTGGATTTGTTGTATGTGATGGAAATGTTGGATTTGTTGTATGTGATGTAAATGTTGGATTTGTTGTGTGTGATGGAAATGTTGGATTTGTTGTATGTGATGGAAATGTTGGATTTGTTGTATGTGATGTAAATGTTGGATTTGTTGTGTGTGATGGAAATGTTGGATTTGTTGTATGTGATGTAAATGTTGGATTTGTTGTATGTGATGTAAATGTTGGATTTGTTGTATGTGATGTAAATGTTGGATTTGTTGTATGTGATGTAAATGTTGTATTTGTCGTATGTGATGTAAATGTTGGATTTGTTGTATGTGATGGAAATGTTGGATTTGTTGTATGTGATGTAAATGTTGGATTTGTCGTATGTGATGTAAATGTTGGATTTGTTGTATGTGATGGAAATGTTGGATTTGTTGTATGTGATGTAAATGTTGGATTTGTTGTATGTGATGTAAATGTTGGATTTGTTGTATGTGATGTAAATGTTGGATTTGTTGTATGTGATGGAAATGTTGGATTTGTTGTATGTGATGTAAATGTTGGATTTGTTGTATGTGATGGAAATGTTGGATTTGTTGTATGTGATGTAAATGTTGGATTTGTTGTGTGTGATAGAAATGTTGGTTTTGTTGTGTGTGATAGAAATTTTGGATTTGTTGTCATCATCATCATCATCATCATCATCATCATCATCATCATCATCATCATCATCATCATCATCAATGACTGATTTCGTTTGGAATGTTTGTTTACAGCACTCGGA
The DNA here is from genome assembly GCA_032433765.1 of Megaustenia siamemsis. NCBI lineage: Eukaryota > Metazoa > Mollusca > Gastropoda > Stylommatophora > Ariophantidae > Megaustenia > Megaustenia siamemsis. Next base: position 22,150,663 of record JAVIAB010000099.1, on the reverse strand, counting down.
AACAATCCACAAGCAGTGAACAACAGAAAACAAAGGAAAAAAGACAACCGCTGCAGGATGAACCTCGTACTTTTAGACACGTCATGCCATGAAAGACTTGCATTACGAAACATTGCCATCTAAGCAACATAAAAACGCTGTTATCACTTGCAATGTCTTTCATTCATGTGTGTTCTAGAATACATCATAGGGTTACGAGCATAACTTGGGAAGGAATTGTGTATTTGTATTTCGTATTAGGACAATAGGCTACTATAGTCAACTATGACTTATCGAGGTTACAATAGTCAACTATGACTGATCGAGGCTACTATAGTCAACTATGACTGATCGAGGCTACTATAGTCAACTATGACTTATCGAGGTTACAATAGTCAACTATGACTGATCGAGGCTACTATAGTCAACTATGACTTATCGAGGTTACAATAGTCAACTATGACTGATCGAGGCTACTGTAGTCAACTATGACTGATGGAGGTTACTATAGTCAACTATGACTGATCGAGGTTACTATAGTCAACTATGATTGACGGAGGCTACTATAGTCAACTATGACTGATCGAGGCTACTATAGTCAACTATGACTGATCGAGGCTACTATAGTCAACTATGACTGATCGAGGTTACTATAGTCAACTATGATTGACGGAGGTTACTATAGTCAACTATGACTGATCGAGGTTACTATAGTCAACTATGACTGATCGAGGCTACTATAGTCAACTATGACTGATCGAGGCTACTATAGTCAACTATGACTTATCGAGGTTACAATAGTCAACTATGACTGATCGAGGCTACTGTAGTCAACTATGACTGATCGAGGCTACTATAGTCAACTATGACTTATCGAGGTTACAATAGTCAACTATGACTGATCGAGGCTACTATAGTCAACTATGACTTATCGAGGTTACAATAGTCAACTATGACTGATCGAGGCTACTGTAGTCAACTATGACTGATGGAGGTTACTATAGTCAACTATGACTGATCGAGGTTACTATAGTCAACTATGATTGACGGAGGCTACTATAGTCAACTATGACTGACGGAGGTTACTATAGTCAACTATGACTGACGGAGGTTACTATAGTCAACTATGACTGACGGAGGTTACTATAGTCAAATATGACTGACGGAGGCTACTATAGTCAACTATGACTGACGGAGGCTACTATAGTCAACAATGACTGACGGAGGCTACTATAGTCAACTATGACTGATCGAGGCTACTATAGTCAACTATGACTGACGGAGGCTACTATAGTCAACTATGACAGACGGAGGCTACTACAGTCAACTATGACTGACGGAGGCTACTACAGTCAACTATGACTGACGGAGGCTACTACAGTCAACTATGACTGACGGAGGCTACTACAGTCAACTATGACTGACGGAGATTACTATAGTCAACTATGACTGACGGAGGCTACTATAGTCAACTATGACTGACGGAGGCTACTATAGTCAACTATGACTGACGGAGGCTACTATAGTCAACTATGACTGACGGAGGCTACTATAGTCAACTATGACTGACGGAGGCTACTATATGAAAACAACATGATTCTGTTGTTAATAAACATCATTTACTCTTTTGTTTAAACTTTTGTTTTTATATACAAACGCAGCGTAGTGATTTGCGGAGCTTTGAGTTAAACTGCCCACCTTCCCGCACTATTTCTGTCATCGTCATCATCATGTGCCATATAGGTTGGCGTAGGCGATCTTGTCCCTCTACAATCTTCTACCCACAGTGCATCATATCAGATCTGTTGTTGACTATTTATTATGCCATGACACTTCTTGGCAGTGACTGTACTAGTCGGAGATCGCAGCCATTGTCTCTATACATGAGATCCTCTGTCTGCCATCACGGAGTGGGGACCATAACCGGCACTACTTGTCAGCTGCTTCCACACTACCATCCACCACCTGCTCCAATGGTTTCACGTAACCCTGATAGGGGGGCTAAACGGGAGCTCCACCTTGCCCAAGTGTGTACCGAAGAATAGCGGAGGAAAGGAGACGTCTTACTCCTCCTTTGGTAGGGCAGATCCCTACTAACCGTGTAGTTCTAGACGTTATGATAAAGAGAGAAAAAAAATCTTCTTACATGAAGCAGTATTGTCATGGCAACGAGGTAGGTAATTGCTGCAATGGCCTACCTAGTTCTCATACACACTACAAGGTCCTAACATATCATTGTACGGTTGTAGTAGGTTCGATTTCCATAAACATTCAAACCTATCTATTAGTAACGGCTTGTATTACTTGAACAGGACTTCCGGTCAATATGGCGGATAGGCGGTTAGGACCTTACAGGGTCAGTCTGAAAAGTGTTCCTTGTTGCAGTTTCCTCATATTCCTAGTCTGCTTTGTTGCCGGAGCTACTGAGTTTAGTGCTCTGTACCCACCGTGAGCTGTGTTTTCCATTCAGATCGTGTTTCGATAATCCGGTTTCTTAAAATGAATGATGATATCGAGTGACGAAGGACAGTTCAGCTGCGTTCACTTTCGGTACCGTTACGGCTTATGTCTTGTAGCGTGTGATGTAGCTGCTATGAAGGGGACAGCAATTGCCTTTTTTTGGATCTTTCGATGAGATGTTAATTTGGATGATTCCACTGGCGCAGGCGGTTGAGTAATTGTAGATTTTAATTCGTTTGCGGTGATACTGGGGCCTTCCACTAACCATAACCATTACTTGAACTGAATCACGGCTATACAAGGGAAACAATACTGGTTGTGCGTTAACCTGTAACTCATTGAGCAGAAATATGAATGTGTTAACTATTATGATAAAACATTAGCGGAGTCGTGGTCTCCTTTGCTACCTTTGAATATCCGCCGTTGGTGATAAGATATGTCACTGGTGATAAGATCTCTGCTGTTGGTGATAAGATATCTGCTGTTGGTGATACGATATCTGCTGTTGGTGATAAGATATATCACTGGTGATAATATATCCGCTGCTGGTTATAAGATGTCTGCTGCCCGTGATAAGATATCTGTCACTGGTGATAAGATATCTGCTGTTTGTGATAAAATATGTGCTGCTGGTGATAAGATATCTCTCACTGGTGATATGGTATCTGCTGTTGGTGATAAGATATCTGCTGTTGGTGATAAGATATCTGCTGTTGGTGATAAGATATCTGCTGTTGGTGATAAGATATCTGCTGTTGGTGATACGATATCTGCTGTTGGTGATGAGATATCTGCTGTTGGTGATGAGATATCTGCCACTAGTGATATGATATCTGCTGTTGGTGATAAGATATCTGCTGTTGGTGATAAGATATCTGATGTTGGTGATATGATATCTGCTGTTGGTGATAAGATATCTGATGTTGGTGATAAGATATCTGCTGTTGGTGATAAGATATCTGTCACTGGTGATATGATATCTGCTGTTGGTGATAAGATATCTGTCACTGGTGATATGATATCTGCTGTTGGTGATAAGATATCTGTCACTGGTGATATGATATCTGCTGTTGGTGATAAGATATCTGTCATTGGTGATAAGATATCTGCTGTTTGTGATAAGATATGTGCTGCTGGTGATAAGATATCTCTCACTGGTGATATGGTATCTGCTGTTGGTGATAAGATATCTGCTGTTGGTGATAAGATATCTGCTGTTGGTGATAAGATATCTGCCACTAGTAATAAGATACTTGCTGTATGTGATACGATATCTGCCCTGGCGATAAGATACTTGCTGTATGTGATACGATATCTGCCCTGGTGATAAGATACTTGCTGTATGTGATACGATATCTGCCCTGGTGATAAGATACTTGCTGTATGTGATACGATATCTGCCACTGGTAATAAGATACTTGCTGTATGTGATAAGATATCTGCCCTGGTAATAAGATACTTGCTGTATGTGATAAGATATCTGCCCTGGTAATAAGATACTTGCTGTATGTGATATGATATCTGCCCTGGTAATAAGATACTTGCTGTATGTGATAAGATATCTGCCCTGGTAATAAGATACTTGCCGTATGTGATATGATATCTGCCCTGGTAATAAGATACTTGCTGTATGTGATAAGATATCTGCCCTGGTAATAAGATACTTGCCGTATGTGATATGATATATGCCCTGGTAATAAGATACTTGCTGTATGTGATATGATATCTGCCCTGGTAATAAGATACTTGCTGTATGTGATATGATATCTGCCCTGGTAATAAGATACTTGCTGTATGTGATAAGATATCTGCCCTGGTAATAAGATACTTGCTGTATGTGATATGATATCTGCCCTGGTAATAAGATACTTGCTGTATGTGATATGATATCTGCCCTGGTAATAAGATACTTGCCGTATGTGATATGATATCTGCCCTGGTAATAAGATACTTGCTGTATGTGATATGATATCTGCCCTGGTAATAAGATACTTGCTGTATGTGATAAGATATCTGCCCTGGTAATAAGATACTTGCTGTATGTGATATGATATCTGCCCCGGTAATAAGATACTTTCTGTATGTGATAAGATATCTGCCCTAGTAATAAGATACTTGCCGTATGTGATATGATATCTGCCCTGGTAATAAGATACTTGCTGTATGTGATAAGATATCTGCCCTGGTAATAAGATACTTGCTGTATGTGATAAGATATCTGCCCTGGTAATAAGATACTTGCTGTATATGATATGAAATCTGCTGTTGGTGATAAGATACTTGCTGTATGTGATATGATATCTGCTGTTGGTGATAAGATACTTGCTGTATGTGATAAGATATCTGCCCTGGTAATAAGATACTTGCTGTATGTGATAAGATATCTGCCACTGGTAATAAGATACTTGCTGTATGTGATAAGATATCTGCCCTGGTAATAAGATACTTGCTGTATGTGATAAGATATCTGCCACTGGTAATAAGATACTTGCTGTATGTGATAAGATATCTGCCACTGGTAATAAGATACTTGCTGTATGTGATAAGATATCTGCCCTGGTAATAAGATACTTGCCGTATGTGATACGATATCTGCCCTGGTAATAAGATACTTGCTGTATGTGATACGATATCTGCCCTGGTAATAAGATACTTGCTGTATGTGATAAGATATCTGCCCTGGTAATAAGATACTTGCCGTATGTGATACGATATCTGCCCTGGTAATAAGATACTTGCTGTATGTGATAAGATATCTGCTGTTGGTGATAAGATACTTGCCGTATGTGATAAGATATCTGCCACTGGTAATAAGATACTTGCTGTATGTGATAAGATATCTGCCCTGGTAATAAGATACTTGCCGTATGTGATAAGATAACAGCCCTGGTAATAAGATACTTGCCGTATGTGATAAGATATCTGCTGTTGGTGATAAGATACTTGCCGTATGTGATAAGATATCTGCTGTTGGTGATAAGATATCTGCTGTATGTGATAAGATATCTGCTGTTGGTGATAAGATATCTGCTGTATGTGATAAGATATCTGCTGTTGGTGATAAGATACTTGCCGTATATGATAAGATATCTGCTGTTGGTGATAAGATATCTGCTGTATGTGATAAGATATCTGCCCTGGTAATAAGATACTTGCCGTATGTGATAAGATATCTGCCACTGGTAATAAGATACCTGCCGTATGTGATAAGATATCTGCTGTTGGTAATAAGATACTTGCTGTATGTTATAAGATATCTGCTGTTGGTAATAAGATACCTGCCGTATGTGATAAGATATCTGCTGTTGGTAATAAGATACTTGCTGTATGTGATAAGATATCTGCCACTGGTAATAAGATACTTGCCGCATGTGATATGATATCTGCCACTGGTAATAAGATACCTGCCGTATGTGATATGATATCTGCCACTAAACCCACGACAAAAGTCAGACTTGAACCGAAGCAGAACTATCAAATATGTTATGAAAAAGCAAGTACAAAAGACGTGATTGATTTTAAAAGCAAAATAAAAAACAACAAAAAACTCAAATACATCCGTAGGCAAGTCATTCTCCCGAGTCTCCATGAGCTGGCTCCATTACTTGTCGCGTGTTGAATACTAATTTCTCCTGTTATTGACGTGTAGCCCATGTTTTGGCTTTGACAAACCAAGCTTTGGCTAGCAACTGTCACATGATATGATGTTAAATCTTTGATTGGCTGCACTGTCACGAGCTTAGCACGATCGATGTCGAATACACCCAATGGCTAAAAAGTGTATGTGTTGTTATAAAATGTATAATTTATAATCGTGCGATTAGTAGAATGAAAATAGAAATAATAAACAGCAAGGAAAAAAACATTAATAAACAGGAAGGAACCTGCTTTTAAGGGCAATCACACAAAAAAAAAACATTAAAAAAAACATACGTATATAAAAGACACGGAAGATCAAAGAATATACTGAATAATTCTTGTTATAATCGTTATTATCACATGCCATACCGGTTGGCGTAGGCGATCATGCCCCTGCACAGTTTTATATTTACCGTGCATGATATCAATTCTGTTGTTGACTGTTTTCCATGCCATACTAAGGCATTCATCTGGTTAGAGTCACAAGACTACACCCACGCATGTATACTGAGTGATTCGATGAGCATGATAAGAAAAGTGGAGGCGGGCTATGTACGCATACAATGGGTAGAGTCGTTGCAGAAATCCAAAATACGTAAGGTCACCTTTGTCAACGTCCCAGGACATGCGGGAGTACGGGGAATGAAAGCACGGACAGGTTGGCAAGCTACGCTGTTGTTCAAGGGCGGTAAACCAATGAATCGGGCGGACATCATCGATGCCCTTGAAGATGTGGGAAAGACGCAGGACTTCGACAACCATGAGTCCACGTCACGCCTTTGGATGAAAGTAGATGGGAGTTAAGATGGGCACAGCCAGAGACGAGAAACTTAGTGGGCGTGTAAGAAGACTTATCAACCAACATAGAACTGGAGTCGTCAGTCGCTGGACACTGAGGGACTTGCTGAGGAGGGGATCTGAGCACCTATGGAGATGTTCGGAGTGCAATGATGATGACCCGCAAATAACTCAATGATGACGACCAGCAAATAACTCAATGATGACGACCAGCAAATAACTCAATGATGACGACCAGCAAATAACTCAATGATGACGACCAGCAAATAACTCAATGATGACGACCAGCAAATAACTCAATGATGACGACCAGCAAATAACTCAATGATGACGACCAGCAAATAACTAAATAACTGAAGAACTCAATTCCATGCCATGACACCAAGCTATGTAACATTTTCTTTCATTGTTATCTGTGACCTCTCTCTCCCTCTGTTTTGTCAATTTTAAGTGATACTCTACAATACAATCTTCATCCCAACGTTGTGCTACCAATGCCAGACCTGGACCCTAGATGCAAGAACAATAAGAGAAATAACCTCTACAGAAAGAAATGTGTCAAACAAATGACAGGAAACAGCCTAAAAGACAAGATCAGAAATGAGGATCTGAGAAAAAGGCTAAGATTAAAGCTAAGAATTACCCCCGTTATAGAATTATACAGAAACAACAGATAAAATAGTTAGGCCACGTGATAAAACACGAAAAATGAAAACACAACACAACGATCCTTCAATAAACGATGCGGGAACACCAGATCCAAGAGCCGACCACGAAAGAGATGGATAAACGAAATATTAGAAACGCTAGGAAACACAACATCAGCAGAGGCAAACAGAGAAGCAAAAGTCTGCAATTACATCTCCCTTCGACGCTGAAAGGCAGGTGAGGAAGGAAAAAAGATGAAGTAACCAAGTATTCCAATGTTCCTCTTCTCATGATGTGTTCGATAAATGTCGATTGTTTTTTTTTCTGATGTTTCTTAGGGGCTCCTTTTTTGTGTTGGCCTTTTAAAGAACTTTGTTAGTTGGCCTTTTCTTTATCTGTCCAGGGAACTTTCTATATTGATGGAAATGTCTTTAGGCCTTTACCCATTTACTCTTACCAGATCGCTGCTACAATTAAATATTAAAGTTGAAGGAACAGACCTGGAGACAGTTCAGAGCTACAATTAAATATCAAAGTTGAAGGAACAGACCTGGAGACAGTTCAGAGCTACAATTAAATATTAAAGTTGAAGGAACAGATCTGAAGACAGTTCAGAGCTACAATTAAATATCAAAGTTGAAGGAACAGACCTGGAGACAGTTCAGAGCTACAATTAAATATCAAAGTTGAAGGAACAGACCTGGAGACAGTTCAGAGCTACAATTAAATATCAAAGTTGAAGGAACAGACCTGGAGACAGTTCAGAGCTACAACTACCTGGGACATACTATAACCAGTGATGGAAAATGTACAACTGAAATAAACAAAAGAATAGGTATGCAAAAAGTAATTTTAATGTCATGAAGAACATAATAACATCAAAACAAATAACATCAGGGCTAAAACTAAAAATAGCAAAATGTTACATCTTCTCAACATTCCTGTATGGTGCAGAAACATGGACATTAGACAAGAAAACAGAACAGAGAATTGAAGCCTTTGAAATGTGGATTTATAGAAGAATATATATAATTGGATGGAAGGAAAAGAAAACAAACGATGAAGTTTTAAAACAACTAAAAATGAAAAGAGAACTACTAAACACAATTAGAACAAGACAAATGACATTTTTGGGGCATGTTAAAAGACACAACAGCCTACTAAACGTAATATATTGGAAGGGAAAATACAAGGTAAAAGAGGCAGACCAAGACTAACATGGACGAGTAACATGAAAAGATGGACAAGTCAGCCTATGACAACCTGCACCATCAAAGCAAGAGACAGAGCAGAATGGCGCTCCATGGTAGCCAACTTCGTTGCGGAGACGGCATTCAATGATGATATGAGATCGCTGCTACTCAATGTATGCTATGATTAGTCGAAGGCCCCGGTATCACAGCAAACGAATTAAAATCCATAATTGCTCAACCGCCCGTGCCAGTTGGTAAACTGTCCTACATGATTATACTAGGACTTCATTCTGTAGATTATTGGTGTTTACAATTAAAACTATTTTTATCATTTTTATTTTTACTACTAGTCACCATCATCATCATGTGCCATACCGGTTGACTTAGGCGATCATGTCCCTCCACAATCTTCTATCTGCAGTGCATCGTATCAGTTCTGTTGTTGACTGTTTTCCATGACAAGACATCAAGCTATCTAGTATCTTCTCTCTTTGTCGTCCACGATATCTCTTTCCTTTTATTTTGCCAGTTGTAACCAAGTATTCCAACTTTCCTCTTCGCATGATGTGCCCGAAAAATGTTGATTGTTTCTTTCTGATGTTTTTTAAGAGCTCCTTTTTTTGTGTTGGCCTCTTTGGGAATTTCTTCATTGGTGTTTTTAGCTGTCCAGGAAACTCGCAACATTCTTCTGAGAAATCCCATCTCTGTGACCTCTAATCGTCTTTTCATTTGTTTGTCTTCTGTCCATGATTCGCTTCCATAGGTTACAATTGGTTCTATTGGTTACTACTAGTACTATTGTCATTATTACCTTTATTACACCATCGTTATTTCTATCTTCACTCGGAGAGTGTTATCACTTTAGGCATATACAGTGAACAACATTGATTAGAGAGGCAAGAACAGCAGGAATCGGCTCCCTCAATGAGATAATGAGTTGATTGCACTGAACAACGGCGAGATTAGATAAAATATCTTTAGAAGGATTGAAAACTGCGAGAATAACAATTAAGAGAAAAAAAAATAGAACCTGGAACTATGCTATATCGGAAGACTTCGGCTCAAAAGGTCAATAAATAGATAGATAGATAGATAGATAGGTAGATAGATAGATAGATAGATAGATAGATAGATAGATAGATAGATAGATAGGTAGATAGATAGATAGATAGGTAGATAGATAGATAGATAGATAGATAGATAGATAGATAGATAGATAGATAGATAGATAGGTAGATAGGTAGATAGACAGATAGATAGACAGATAGATAGATAGATAGATAGACAGACAGACAGACGACAGACAGACAGACAGACAGACAGACAGACAGACAGACAGACAGACAGACAGACAGACAGACAGACAGACAGACAGATAGATAGATAGTTAGATAGATAGATAGATAGATAGATAGATAGATAGATAGATAGATAGATAGATAGATAGATAGATAGATAGATAGATAGATAGATAGATAGATAGATAGATAGATAGATAGATAGATAGATAGATAGATAGATAGATAGATAAACAGTTACTACCTTAGTTTTCTCTGCTTTTATTTTCAGACCTTCAGAGTTACTGACATACTCTGTCTTTTCTTTTGTTTGCCTCTTCTACTTTTCTTCTCTTCTTTCTCCACTAGCTTTTCTACTTTTCTTCTTTCTTCACTACCTCTTCTAATTTTCTTCTTTCTTCCCTACCTCTTTTACTTTTCTTCTTTTCTTTATTCCATACCTCTTTTACTTTTCTTCTGTTCTTTTTTCCCTACCTCTTCATCTTTTCATCTTTCTTCACAACCTCTTCTACTTTTCTTCTCTTCTTTATTCACTACCTCTTCTACATTGTTTCTCTTCTTTCTTCCCTACCTCTTCTACTTTTCTTCTTTCTTCACTACCTCTTCTACATTTCTTCTCTTCTTTCTTACCTACCTCTTCTACATTTCTTCTCTTCTTTCTTCACTACCTCTTCTACATTTCTTCTCTTCTTTCTTCACTACCTCTTATACTTTTCTTCTCTTCTTTATTCACTACCTCTTATACTTTTCTTCTCTACATTCTTCACTACCTCTTATACTTTTCTTCTCTACTTTCTTCCCTACCTCTTCTACTTTTCTTCTTTCTTCCCTACCTCTTCTACATTTCTTCTCTTCTTTCTTCACTATCTCTTCTACTTTTCTTCTCTACTTTCTTCCCTACCTCTTCTACTTTTCTTCTCTTCTTTCTTCACTACCTCTTCTACATTTCTTCTCTTCTTTCTTCACTACCTCTTCTACTTTTCTTCTCTACTTTCTTCCCTACCTCTTCTACTTTTCTTCTCTTCTTTCTTCACTACCTCTTCTACATTTCTTCTCTTCTTTCTTCACTACCTCTTCTACATTTCTTCTCTTCTTTCTTCACTACCTCTTCTACATTTCTTCTCTACTTTCTTCACTACCTCTTCTACATTTCTTCTCTTCTTTCTTCCCTACCTCTTCTACATTTCTTCTCTTCTTTCTTCCCTACCTCTTCTACTTTTCTTCTCTTCTTTCTTCCCTACCTCTTCTACATTTCTTCTCTTCTTTCTTCACTACCTCTTCTACTTTTCTTCTCTTCTTTCTTCCCTACCTCTTCTATATTTCTTCTCTTCTTTCTTCACTATGTCTTCTACATTTCCTCTCTACTTTCTTCCCTACCTCTTCTACTTTTCTTTTCTTCTTTCTTCACTACCTCTTGTACATTTCTTCTCTTCTTTCTTCACTATGTCTTCTACTTTTCTTCTCTACTTTCTTCCCTACCTCTTCTACATTTCTTCTCTTCTTTCTTCACTATGTCTTCTACTTTTCTTCTCTACTTTCTTCCCTACTCTTCTACTTTTCTTTTCTTCTTTCTTCACTACCTCTTCTACTTTTCTTCTCTACATTCTTCACTACCTCTTATACTTTTCTTCTCTACATTCTTCACTACCTCTTCTACTTTTCTTCTCTACTTTCTTCACTACCTCTTCTACTTTTCTTCTCTACTTTCTTCACTACCTCTTCTACATTTCTTCTCTACCTCTTCTACTTCTCTACTTTCTTCACTACCTCTTCTACTTCTCTACTATCTTCACTACCTCTTCTACTTTTCTTCTCTTCTTTCTTCACTACCTCTTCTACATTTCTTCTCTACCTCTTCTACTTCTCTACTTTCTTCACTACCTCTTCTACTTCTCTACTTTCTTCACTACCTCTTCTACATTTTTTCACTACCTCTTCTACTTCTCTACTTTCTTCACTACCTCTTCTAATTCTCTACTTTCTTCACTACCTCTTCAACTTCTCTAATTTCTTCACCACCTCTTCAACTTCTCTACTTTTTTCCCTACCTCTTCAACTTCTCTACTTTCTTCCCTACCTCTTCTACTTCTATACTTTCTTCACTACCTCTTCTACTTCTCTAATTTCTTCACTACCTCTTCTACTTGTCTACTTTCTTCACTACCTCTTCTACTTCTATACTTTCTTCACTACCTCTTCTACTTCTCTAATTTCTTCACTACCTCTTCTACTTCTATACTTTCTTCACTACCTCTTCTACTTCTCTACTTTCTTCACTACCTCTTCTACTTCTCTACTTTCTTCCCTACCTCTTCAACTTCTCTACTTTCTTCACCACCTCTTCAACTTCTCTACTTTCTTCCCTACCTCTTCTACTTCTCTACTTTCTTCACTACCTCTTCAACTTCTCTAATTTCTTCCCTACCGCTTCTACTTGTCTACTTTCTTCCCTACCTCTTCTACTTCTCTACTTTCTTCCCTACCTCTTCTACTTCTCTACTTTCTTCACTACCTCTTCTACTTCTCTACTTTCTTCCCTACCTCTTCTACTTCTCTACTTTCTTCCCTACCTATTCTACTTCTATACTTTCTTCCCTACCTCTTCTACTTCTATACTTTTTTCACTACCTCTTCTACTTCTCTACTTTCTTCCCTACCTCTTCTACTTCTACACTTTCTTCACTACCTGTTCTACTTCTATACTTTCTTCACTACCTCTTCTACTTCTATACTTTCTTCCCTACCTGTTCTACTTCTATACTTTCTTCCCTACCTGTTCTACTTCTATACTTTCTTCCCTACCTCTTCTACTTCTATACTTTCTTCCCTACCTCTTCTACTTCTATACTTTCTCTCCCTACCTCTTCTACTTCTATACTTTCTTCCCTACCTCTTCTACTTCTCTACTTTCTCTCCCTACCTCTTCTACTTCTATACTTTCTTCCCTACCTCTTCTACTTATCTACTTTCTTCCCTACCTCTTCTACTTCTCTACCTTCTTTCCTACCTCTTCTACTTCTCTACTTTCTTCCCTACCTCTTCTACTTCTCTACTTTCTTCCCTACCTCTTCTACTTCTATACTTTCTTCCCTACCTCTTCTACTTCTATACTTTCTTCCCTACCTCTTCTACTTCTATACTTTCTTCCCTACCTTTTCTACTTCTATACTTTCTTCCCTACCTTTTCTACTTCTATACTTTCTTCCCTGCCTCTTCTACTTCTATACTTTCTTCCCTACCTCTTCTACTTCTATACTTTCTTCCCTACCTCTTCTACTTCTCTACTTTCTTCCCTACCTCTTCTACTTCTCTACTTTCTTCCCTACCTCTTCTACTTCTCTACTTTCTTCCCTACCTCTTCTACTTCTATACTTTCTTCCCTACCTCTTCTACTTCTATACTTTCTTCCCTACCTCTTCTACTTCTCTACTTTCTTCCCTATCTCTTCTACTTCTCTACTTTCTTCCCTATCTCTTCTACTTCTCTAATTTCTTCCCTATCTCTTCTACTTCTCTACTTTCTTCCCTATCTCTTCTACTTCTCTACTTTCTTCCTATCTCTTCTACTTCTCTACTTTCTTCCCTACCTCTTCTACTTCTATACTTTCTTCCCTACCTCTTCTACTTCTATACTTTCTTCCCTACCTCTTCTACTTCTATACTTTCTTCCATACCTCTTCTACTTCTCTACTTTCTTCCCTACCTCTTCTACTTCTCTACTTTCTTCCCTACCTCTTCTACTTCTATACTTTCTTCCCTATCTCTTCTACCTCTCTACTTTCTTCCCTACCTCTTCTACTTCTCTACTTTCTTCCCTACCTCTTCTACTTCTCTACTTTCTTCCCTACCTCTTCTACTTCTATACTTTCTTCCCTATCTCTTCTACTTCTCTACTTTCTTCACTACCTCTTCTACTTCTCTACTTTCTTCCCTACCTCTTCTAATTCTCTACTTTCTTCCCTACCTCTTCTACCTCTCTACTTTCTTCACTACCTCTTCTACTTCTCTACTTTCTTCCCTATCTCTTCTACTTCTCTACTTTCTTCCCTACCTCTTCTACTTCTCTACTTTCTTCCCTACCTCTTCTACCTCTCTACTTTCTTCACTACCTCTTCTACTTCTCTACTTTGCTTCCCTACCTCTTCTAATTCTCTACTTTCTTCCCTACCTCTTCTACCTCTCTACTTTCTTCACTACCTCTTCTACTTCTCTACTTTCTTCCCAATCTCTTCTACTTCTCTACTTTCTTCCCTACCTCTTCTACTTCTCTACTTTCTTCACTACCTCTTCTACTTCTCTACTTTCTTCACTACCTCTTCTACATTTTTTCACTACCTCTTCTACTTCTCTACTTTCTTCACTACCTCTTCTAATTCTCTACTTTCTTCACTACCTCTTCAACTTCTCTAGTTTCTTCACCACCTCTTCAACTTCTCTACTTTTTTCCCTACCTCTTCAACTTCTCTACTTTCTTCCCTACCTCTTCTACTTCTATACTTTCTTCACTACCTCTTCTACTTCTCTAATTTCTTCACTACCTCTTCTACTTCTATACTTTCTTCACTACCTCTTCTACTTCTCTACTTTCTTCACTACCTCTTCTACTTCTCTACTTTCTTCCCTACCTCTTCAACTTCTCTACTTTCTTCACCACCTCTTCAACTTCTCTACTTTCTTCCCTACCTCTTCTACTTCTCTACTTTCTTCACTACCTCTTCAACTTCTCTAATTTCTTCCCTACCGCTTCTACTTGTCTACTTTCTTCCCTACCTCTTCTACTTCTCTACTTTCTTCCCTACCTCTTCTACTTCTCTACTTTCTTCACTACCTCTTCTACTTCTCTACTTTCTTCCCTACCTCTTCTACTTCTCTACTTTCTTCCCTACCTATTCTACTTCTATACTTTCTTCCCTACCTCTTCTACTTCTATACTTTTTTCACTACCTCTTCTACTTCTCTACTTTCTTCCCTACCTCTTCTACTTCTACACTTTCTTCACTACCTGTTCTACTTCTATACTTTCTTCACTACCTCTTCTACTTCTATACTTTCTTTCCTACCTGTTCTACTTCTATACTTTCTTCCCTACCTGTTCTACTTCTATACTTTCTTCCCTACCTCTTCTACTTCTATACTTTCTTCCCTACCTCTTCTACTTCTATACTTTCTCTCCCTACCTCTTCTACTTCTATACTTTCTTCCCTACCTCTTCTACTTCTCTACTTTCTCTCCCTACCTCTTCTACTTCTATACTTTCTTCCCTACCTCTTCTACTTATCTACTTTCTTCCCTACCTCTTCTACTTCTCTACTTTCTTTCCTACCTCTTCTACTTCTCTACTTTCTTCCCTACCTCTTCTACTTCTCTACTTTCTTCCCTACCTCTTCTACTTCTATACTTTCTTCCCTACCTTTTCTACTTCTATACTTTCTTCCCTACCTCTTCTACTTCTATACTTTCTTCCCTACCTCTTCTACTTCTCTACTTTCTTCCCTATCTCTTCTACTTCTCTACTTTCTTCCCTATCTCTTCTACTTCTCTAATTTCTTCCCTATCTCTTCTACTTCTCTACTTTCTTCCCTATCTCTTCTACTTCTCTACTTTCTTCCCTATCTCTTCTACTTCTCTACTTTCTTCCCTACCTCTTCTACTTCTCTACTTTCTTCTCTACCTCTTCTACTTCTCTACTTTCTTCCCTACCTATTCTACTTCTATACTTTCTTCCCTACCTCTTCTACTTCTATACTTTTTTCACTACCTCTTCTACTTCTCTACTTTCTTCCCTACCTCTTCTACTTCTACACTTTCTTCACTACCTGTTCTACTTCTATACTTTCTTCACTACCTCTTCTACTTCTATACTTTCTTCCCTACCTGTTCTACTTCTATACTTTCTTCCCTACCTGTTCTACTTCTATACTTTCTTCCCTACCTCTTCTACTTCTATACTTTCTTCCCTACCTCTTCTACTTCTATACTTTCTCTCCCTACCTCTTCTACTTCTATACTTTCTTCCCTACCTCTTCTACTTCTCTACTTTCTCTCCCTACCTCTTCTACTTCTATACTTTCTTCCCTACCTCTTCTACTTATCTACTTTCTTCCCTACCTCTTCTACTTCTCTACTTTCTTTCCTACCTCTTCTACTTCTCTACTTTCTTCCCTACCTCTTCTACTTCTCTACTTTCTTCCCTACCTCTTCTACTTCTATACTTTCTTCCCTACCTTTTCTACTTCTATACTTTCTTCCCTACCTCTTCTACTTCTATACTTTCTTCCCTACCTCTTCTACTTCTCTACTTTCTTCCCTATCTCTTCTACTTCTCTACTTTCTTCCCTATCTCTTCTACTTCTCTAATTTCTTCCCTATCTCTTCTACTTCTCTACTTTCTTCCCTATCTCTTCTACTTCTCTACTTTCTTCCCTATCTCTTCTACTTCTCTACTTTCTTCCCTACCTCTTCTACTTCTATACTTTCTTCCCTACCTCTTCTACTTCTATACTTTCTTCCCTACCTCTTCTACTTCTATACATTCTTCCATACCTCTTCTACTTCTCTACTTTCTTCCCTACCTCTTCTACTTCTCTACTTTCTTCCCTACATCTTCTAGTTCTATACTTTCTTCCCTATCTCTTCTACTTCTCTACTTTCTTCCCTACCTCTTCTACTTCTCTACTTTCTTCCCTACCTCTTCTACTTCTCTACTTTCTTCCCTACCTCTTCTACTTCTATACTTTCTTCCCTATCTCTTCTACTTCTCTACTTTCTTCACTACCTCTTCTACTTCTCTACTTTCTTCCCTACCTCTTCTAATTCTCTACTTTCTTCCCTACCTCTTCTACCTCTCTACTTTCTTCACTACCTCTTCTACTTCTCTACTTTCTTCCCTATCTCTTCTACTTCTCTACTTTCTTCCCTACCTCTTCTACTTCTCTACTTTCTTCCCTACCTCTTCTACCTCTCTACTTTCTTCACTACCTCTTCTACTTCTCTACTTTGCTTCCCTACCTCTTCTAATTCTCTACTTTCTTCCCTACCTCTTCTACCTCTCTACTTTCTTCACTACCTCTTCTACTTCTCTACTTTCTTCCCAATCTCTTCTACTTCTCTACTTTCTTCCCTACCTCTTCTACTTCTCTACTTTCTTCACTACCTCTTCTACTTCTCTACTTTCTTCACTACCTCTTCTACATTTTTTCACTACCTCTTCTACTTCTCTACTTTCTTCACTACCTCTTCTAATTCTCTACTTTCTTCACTACCTCTTCAACTTCTCTAATTTCTTCACCACCTCTTCAACTTCTCTACTTTTTTCCCTACCTCTTCAACTTCTCTACTTTCTTCCCTACCTCTTCTACTTCTATACTTTCTTCACTACCTCTTCTACTTCTCTAATTTCTTCACTACCTCTTCTACTTGTCTACTTTCTTCACTACCTCTTCTACTTCTATACTTTCTTCACTACCTCTTCTACTTCTCTAATTTCTTCACTACCTCTTCTACTTCTATACTTTCTTCACTACCTCTTCTACTTCTCTACTTTCTTCACTACCTCTTCTACTTCTCTACTTTCTTCCCTACCTCTTCAACTTCTCTACTTTCTTCACCACCTCTTCAACTTCTCTACTTTCTTCCCTACCTCTTCTACTTCTCTACTTTCTTCACTACCTCTTCAACTTCTCTAATTTCTTCCCTACCGCTTCTACTTGTCTACTTTCTTCCCTACCTCTTCTACTTCTCTACTTTCTTCCCTACCTCTTCTACTTCTCTACTTTCTTCACTACGTCTTCTACTTCTCTACTTTCTTCCCTACCTCTTCTACTTCTCTACTTTCTTCCCTACCTATTCTACTTCTATACTTTCTTCCCTACCTCTTCTACTTCTATACTTTTTTCACTACCTCTTCTACTTCTCTACTTTCTTCCCTACCTCTTCTACTTCTACACTTTCTTCACTACCTGTTCTACTTCTATACTTTCTTCACTACCTCTTCTACTTCTATACTTTCTTCCCTACCTGTTCTACTTCCATACTTTCTTCCCTACCTGTTCTACTTCTATACTTTCTTCCCTACCTCTTCTACTTCTATACTTTCTTCCCTACCTCTTCTACTTCTATACTTTCTCTCCCTACCTCTTCTACTTCTATACTTTCTTCCCTACCTCTTCTACTTCTCTACTTTCTCTCCCTACCTCTTCTACTTCTATACTTTCTTCCCTACCTCTTCTACTTATCTACTTTCTTCCCTACCTCTTCTACTTCTATACTTTCTTCCCTACCTCTTCTACTTGTCTACTTTCTTCCCTACCTCTTCTAATTCTATATTTTCTTCCCAACCTCTTCTACTTCTATACTTTCTTCCCTACCTCTTCTACTTCTATACATTCTTCCCTACCTCTTCTACTTCTATACTTTCTTCCCTACCTTTTCTACTTCTATACTTTCTTCCCTACCTTTTCTACTTCTATACTTTCTTCCCTACCTCTTCTACTTCTATACTTTCTTCCCTACCTCTTCTACTTCTATACTTTCTTCCCTACCTCTTCTACTTCTCTACTTTCTTCCCTACCTCTTCTACTTCTCTACTTTCTTCCCTACCTCTTCTAGTTCTCTACTTTCTTCCCTACCTCTTCTACTTCTATACTTTCTTCCCTACCTCTTCTACTTCTATACTTTCTTCCCTACCTCTTCTACTTCTCTACTTTCTTCCCTATCTCTTCTACTTCTCTACTTTCTTCCCTATCTCTTCTACTTCTCTAATTTCTTCCCTATCTCTTCTACTTCTCTACTTTCTTCCCTATCTCTTCTACTTCTCTACTTTCTTCCCTATCTCTTCTACTTCTCTACTTTCTTCCCTACCTCTTCTACTTCTATACTTTCTTCCCTACCTCTTCTACTTCTATACTTTCTTCCCCACCTCTTCTACTTCTATACTTTCTTCCATACCTCTTCTACTTCTCTACTTTCTTCCCTACCTCTTCTACTTCTCTACTTTCTTCCCTACCTCTTCTACTTATATACTTTCTTCCCTATCTCTTCTACTTCTCTACTTTCTTCCCTACCTCTTCTACTTCTCTACTTTCTTCCCTACCTCTTCTACTTCTCTACTTTCTTCCCTACCTCTTCTACTTCTATACTTTCTTCCCTATCTCTTCTACTTCTCTACTTTCTTCACTACCTCTTCTACTTCTCTACTTTCTTCCCTACCTCTTCTAATTCTCTACTTTCTTCCCTACCTCTTCTACCTCTCTACTTTCTTCACTACCTCTTCTACTTCTCTACTTTCTTCCCTATCTCTTCTACTTCTCTACTTTCTTCCCTACCTCTTCTACTTCTCTACTTTCTTCCCTACCTCTTCTACCTCTCTACTTTCTTCACTACCTCTTCTACTTCTCTACTTTGCTTCCCTACCTCTTCTAATTCTCTACTTTCTTCCCTACCTCTTCTACCTCTCTACTTTCTTCACTACCTCTTCTACTTCTCTACTTTCTTCCCAATCTCTTCTACTTCTCTACTTTCTTCCCTACCTCTTCTACTTCTCTACTTTCTTCACTACCTCTTCTACTTCTCTACTTTCTTCACTACCTCTTCTACTTCTCTACTTTCTTCCCTACCTCTTCTACTTCTCTACTTTCTTCCCTACCTCTTCTACTTCTCTACTTTCTTCCCTACCTCTTCTACTTCTCTACTTTCTTCCCTACCTCTTCTACTTCTCTACTTTCTTCCCTACCTCTTCTACTTCTCTACTTTCTTCCCTATCTCTTCTACTTCTATACTTTCTTCCCTACCTCTTCTACCTCTCTACTTTCTTCCCTACCTCTTCTACTTCTCTACTTTCTTCACTACCTCTTCTACTTCTCTACTTTCTTCCCTACCTCTTCTACTTCTCTACTTTTTTCACTATCTCTTCTACTTCTCTACTTTCTTCCCTATCTCTTCTACTTCTCTACTTACTTCCCTACCTCTTCTACTTCTCTACTTTCTTCCCTATCTCTTCTACTTTTCTTCTCTACTTTCTTCCCTATCTCTTCTACTTTTCTTCTCTACTTTCTTCACTAGTTCTTTTGCTTCTTCTTTCTTCTTCCTCTACAACCTGTTCTTCCTTGAACGCCTCATTCATTTTAATAGACTTAATAGTTGATTGTATTGAACAGAGTTTAGCACCTTAAGATCTACAGATCCCGTTTTCATCACTCATTTGTTTGTGCCTGCTTTTTGTCTTTTCATTTTTCTTTAGAATTTTTTACATTTTCAACAGCTAATAATTCAGTACCTGTTCATCTTCCGTTTCCGATAGGTTTAGACATTCGATCTAAACATTTATGAGATCGGTAAACACAAAAAGAAAATCTCGATTTCTCAAGTTTATATTTGAATTAAGTCGTCTGAACGAAGGCTGAACTTCGTACATCAGTGCCATAGCGACCTGCCATTCATGAACTCCTTCAACTTGACTGTGATCATAGCCAATATAAATCTCGTAACATAAAAAATCTACAGCCAAAAAAGATTTTAAATTGAAGCCAAAATTGAAAGCCTTGATTATTTTTTGGGGTTTAAATTGCAAAACTGGCAACATAGAAAGGAGATCCATGGAACGTGTTGATCGTAAAGATAGCTCTGTTGTGACCTTCTCTTTTAGAGTGTGTATACTAGGTCTTTCTCTCTCAATTATAGAGAGTATAGTAGGCCTTTCTTTCAATTATAGAGAGTGTATAGCAGGTCTTTCTCTCATTTATAGAGTGTATAGTAGGTCTTTCTGTGAATCATAGAGAGTATAGTAGGTCTTTCTCTCAATTATAGAGAGTACAGTAGGTCTTTATCTCAATTATAGAGAGTGTATAGTAGGATTTTCTCTAAATTTTAGAATGTATAGTAGTTCTTTCTCTCAATTATAGAATGTATAGTAGGTCTTTCTCTCAATTATAGAATGTATAGTAGGTCTTTCTCTCAATTATAGATAGTGTATTGTAGGTCTTTCTCTAAATTATAGAGTGTATAGTAGGTCTTTCTCTCAATTATAGAGTGTATAGTAGGTCTTTCTCTCAATTATAGAGAGTGTATAGTAGGTCTTTCTCTCAATTATAGAGCGTGTAGTAGGTCTTTCTCTCAATTATAGAGTGTATAGTAGGTCTTTCTCTCAATTATAGAGCGTATAGTAGGTCTTTCTCTCAATTATAGAGCGTATAGTAGGTCTTTCTCTCAATTATAGAGTGTATAGTAGGTCTTTCTCTAAATTATAGAGAGTATAGTAGGTCTTTCTCTCAATTATAGAATGTGTAGTTGGTCTTTCTCTCAATTATAGAGTGTATAGTAGGTCTTTCTTTCAATTATAGAGTGTATAGTAGGTCTTTCTCTGAATTATAGAGCATGTATAGTAGGTCTTTCTCTCAATTAAAGAATGTATTGTAAGTCTTTCTATCAATTATAGAGGGTGTATAGTAGGTCTTTCTCTCAATTATAGAGTGTATAGTAGGTCTTTCTCTGAATTATAGAGGGTGTATAGTAGGTCTTTCTCTGAATTATAGAGCATGTATAGTAGGTCTTTCTCTCAATTAAAGAATGTATAGTAAGTCTTTCTATCAATTATAGAGGGTGTATAGTAGGTCTTTCTCTCAATTATAGAGTGTATAGTAGGTCTTTCTCTGAATTATAGAGCATGTATAGTAGGTCTTTCTCTGAATTATAGAGCATGTATAGTAGGTCTTTCTCTGAATTATAGAGCATGTATAGTAGGTCTTTCTCTCAATTAAAGAATGTATAGTAAGTCTTTCTATCAATTATAGAGAGAGTATAGCAGGTCTTTCACACTATATTTATCCTTCTTTCTCCCTGTTTTTATATGGTTTCGTTGCTTATCATCATTCTTCTCTCTCTCTCTCTCTCTCTCTCTCTCTCTCTTTAAATGCTCTAAATATTCATACTCTGTTTCTCTCTTTCCTTTCTCTCTCTCTTAAATTCACCCACCACTCCCATATCCTCTCCAGACGGAAATTATGGACAAAGTGACATCAAAAGAACTAGTTGACCTACTCCCTGCTGGAAGGGAAACATATTTCCATTTCATCAGTCTCCTCTGTCTGCATCTATCCTTCATTCCCATCCCTAAAGCATCTCCCTCTATAGTCCCTCTCTCTGTGTCTTCTTCCTGTATGTCGCCTCACTCTGTAGCTTTTTAATCTAATTATCCTCGTTTTGTGTATCCTCTCTCTACATCTACATCAACATCTACATCTACGTCTGCATCTTCATCAACATCTACATTTACATCAGCATCTACATCAACATCTACATCAACATCTACATCAACATCTACATTAGCATCTACATCTACATCAGCATCTACATCTACATCAACATCTACATCAGCATCTACATCAACATCTACATCAACATCTACATCTACATCTACATGTACATCTACATCAACATTTACATCAACATCTACATCAACATCAACATCAACATCTACATCAACATCGACATCAACATCTACATCTACATCAACATCTACATCAACATCTACATCTACATCGACATCAACATCAACATCTACATCAACATAGACATCAACATCAACATCTACATGAACATCGACATCAACATCTACATCAACATCAACATCGACATCAACATCTACATCAACATCAACATCTACATCAACATCTACATCAACACCTACATCTACATCAACATCAACATCTACATCAACGTCTACATCTACATCAACATCAACATCAACGTCTACATCTACATCAACATCTACATCTACATCAACATCTACATCTACATCAAAATCTACATCTACATCAACATCTACATCAACATCTACATATACATCAACATCAACATCTACATCTACATCAACATCTACATCAACATCAACATCTACATCAACATCAACATCTACATCAACATCTACATATACATCAACATCAACATCTACATCAACATCTATATCAACATCTACATCAACAACTACATCAACATCTACATCAACATCTACATCACATGACAATGTTTCAACCTGACAGAAGAGCTCAGCTAAAGCTTGACTTCTCCCTATACACCACAAAGATCGTGTAGAAGGACACAAATCGGACAAAAAATGTCCACCTCCTCATTTCGCTTCTCTCATTCTCAAACAGTCCACTCCAACTGCTAACTTCTCCTTTCTCTCATTCTCAAACAGTCCACTCCAACTGCTAACTTCTCCTTCTCTCATTCTCAAACAGTCCACTCCAACTGCTAACTTCTCCTTCTCTCATTCTCAAACAGTCCACTCCAACTGCTAACTTCTCATTCTCTCATTCTCAAACAGTCCACTCCAACTGCTAACTTCTCATTCTCTCATTCTCAAACAGTCCACTCCAACTGCTAACTTCTCATTCTCTCATTCTCAAACAGTCCACTCCAACTGCTAACTTCTCATTCTCTCATTCTCAAACAGTCCACTCCAACTGCTAACTTCTCATTCTCTCATTCTCAAACAGTCCACTCCAACTGCTAACTTCTCATTCTCTCATTCTCAAACAGTCCACTCCAACTGCTAACTTCTCATTCTCTCATTCTCAAACAGCCTCCACCTAGTCTCACCATGTCTCCGTCTAAAACAGCCTCCACTTAATCTCCCAACCTCTCCTTCTCAAACAATCTCCACTTAATCTCCCCGTCTCTCCTTCTCAAACAGCCTCCACTTAATCTCCCCGTATCTCCTTCTCAAACAGCCTCCACTTAATCTCCCAACCTCTAATTCTCAAACAACCTCCACTTAATCTCCCCACATCGCCTTCTCAAACAGCCTCAACGTAATCTCCCCTTCTCAAACAGCCTCAACGTAATCTCCCCTTCTCAAACAGCCTCAACGTAATCTCCCCTTCTCAAACAGCCTCAACGTAATCTCCCCTTCTCAAACAGCCTCAACGTAATCTCCCCTTCTCTAACAGCCTCAACGTAATCTCCTCTTCTCAAACAGCCTCCACCTAATCTCCCCTTCTCAAACAGCATTCACTTAATCTCCCCTTCTCAAACAGCCTCCACCTAATCTCCCCTTCTCAAACAGCCATCATTTAATCTCCCCTTCTCAAACAGCCTCCACCTAATCTCCCCTTCTCAAACAGTCTCCACCTAATCTCCACTTCTCAAACAGCCTCCACTTAATCTACCCTTTTCAAACACCCTCCACCTAATCTCCCCTTCTCAAACAGCCTCCACCTAATCTCCCCTTCGCAAACAGCCACCAATTAATCTCCCTATCTCTCCTTCTCAAACACACCGCTCCATCTTCCATCCTCCCAGTACTCTCCATCACCTAAGATCTCCCCAACTAAACCTCTCATCTCCTTCTCTGCTAAACATAAAACAATCACCTCTCCTTTCTAATTATAATCTCTCTCTACATCGCCCA
The DNA here is from genome assembly GCA_032433765.1 of Megaustenia siamemsis. NCBI lineage: Eukaryota > Metazoa > Mollusca > Gastropoda > Stylommatophora > Ariophantidae > Megaustenia > Megaustenia siamemsis. The sequence continues at coordinate 22,126,242 of JAVIAB010000099.1, read as the reverse complement.
TCACCACGAACACTCAATTCCAATTACCTCCCTTGTGTATGAAACTCTTTAATGCCTGTACTTTAGCTATTCCATTTGATTAAGTCCCTTGGTACCAGCAGCCCGTCTGAATAGCTTACCACCACTTTCTTTGTCTTAATTATCTTCTATCTCTTCGTTTTCTTCTTCTTAATTCCATAAACCTGGGAGCGTTGGGGAATCACTGACAGACTTGGTCAACTTGGGGGTTGTTGGGGAATCACTGACAGACTTAGTCAACTTGGGGGTTGTTGGGGAATCATTGACAGACTTGATCAACTTGGGGGTTGTTGGGGAATCATTGACAGACTTGATCAACTTGGGGGTTGTTGGGGAATCATTGACAGACTTGGTCAACTTGGGGGTTGTTGGGGAATCATTGACAGACTTGGTCAACTTGGGGGTTGTTGGGGAATCACTGACAGACTTGGTCAACTTGGGGGTTGTTGGGGAATCATTGACAGACTTGATCAACTTGAGGGTTGTTGGGGAATCATTGACAGACTTGGTCAACTTGGGGGTTGTTGGGGAATCATTGACAGACTTGATCAACTTGAGGGTTGTTGGGGAATCACTGACAGACTTGATCAACTTGGGGGGTTGGGGAATCATTGACAGACTTGGTCAACTTGGGGGTTGTTGGGGAATCACTGACAGACTTGGTCAACTTGGGGGTTGTTGGGGAATCATTGACAGACTTGATCAACTTGGGGGTTGTTGGGGAATCATTGACAGACTTGATCAACTTGGGGGTTGTTGGGGAATCATTGACAGACTTGGTCAACTTGGGGGTTGTTGGGGAATCATTGACAGACTTGATCAACTTGAGGGTTGTTGGGGAATCATTGACAGACTTGATCAACTTGAGGGTTGTTGGGGAGTCATTGACAGACTTGGTCAACTTGGGGGTTGTTGGGGAATCATTGACAGACTTGATCAACTTGAGGGTTGTTGGGGAATCACTGACAGACTTGATCAACTTGGGGGTTGTTGGGGAATCATTGACAGACTTGGTCAACTTGGGGGTTGTTGGGGAATCACTGACAGACTTGGTCAACTTGGGGGTTGTTGGGGAATCATTGACAGACTTGATCAACTTGAGGGTTGTTGGGGAATCATTGACAGACTTGGTCAACTTGGGGGTTGTTGGGGAATCATTGACAGACTTGGTCAACTTGGGGGTTGTTGGGGAATCATTGACAGACTTGGTCAACTTGGGGGTTGTTGGGGAATCATTGACAGACTTGGTCAACTTGGGGGTTGTTGGGGAATCATTGACAGACTTGATCAACTTGGGGGTTGTTGGGAATCATTGACAGACTTGATCAACTTGGGGAGCGTTGGGGAATCACTGACAGACTTGATCAACTTGGGGGTTGTTGGGGAATCAACTTGGGGGTTGTTGGGGAATCATTGACAGACTTGGTCAACTTGGGGGTTGTTGGGGAATCATTGACAGACTTGGTCAACTTGGGGGTTGTTGGGGAATCATTGACAGACTTGGTCAACTTGGGGGTTGTTGGGGAATCATTGACTGACTTGATCAACTTGGGGGTTGTTGGGGAATCATTGACAGACTTGATCAACTTGGGGAGCGTTGGGGAATCACTGACAGACTTGATCAACTTGGGGAGCGTTGGGGAATCACTGACAGACTTGGTCAACTTGGGGGTTGTTGGGGAATCACTGACAGATTTGGTCAACTTGGGGAGCGTTAGTGAATCACTGACAGACTTGGTCAACTTGGGGGTCTTTGGGGAATCACTGACAGACGTGGTCAACTTGGGGGTCGTTAGTGAATCGCTGACAGACTTGGTCAACTTGGGGGTCGTTGGGGAATCACTGACAGACTTGGTCAACTTGGGGGTCGTTAGTGAATCACTGACAGACTTGGTCAACATGGGGGTCTTTGGGGAATCACTGACAGACGTGGTCAACTTGGGGGTCGTTAGTGAATCGCTGACAGACTTGGTCAACTTGGGGGTCGTTGGGGAATCACTGACAGACTTGGTCAACTTGGGGGTCGTTGGGGAATCACTGACAGACTTGATCAACTTGGGGGTTTTTGGGGAATCACTGACAGACTTGGTAAACTTGGGGGTCGTTGGGGAATCACTGACAGACTTGGTCAACTTGGGGGTCGTTGGGGAATCACTGACAGACTTGGTCAACATGGGGGTCTTTGGGGAATCACTGACAGACTTGGTCAACTTGGGGTCGTTGGGGAATCACTGACAGACTTGATCAACTTGGGGGTTTTGGGGAATCACTGACAGACTTGGTCAACTTGGGGAGCGTTAGGGAATCACTGACAGACTTGGTCAACTTAGGGGTCGTTAGGAAATCACTGACAGACTTTGTCAACTTGGGGGTCGTTGGGTAATCACTGACAGACTTTGTCAACTTGGGGAGCGTTGGTGAATAACTGAAAGACTTGGTCAACTTGGGGGTTGTTGGGGAATCATTGACAGACTTGATCAACTTGAGGGTTGTTGGGGAATCATTGACAGACTTGATCAACTTGAGGGTTGTTGGGGAGTCATTGACAGACTTGGTCAACTTGGGGGTTGTTGGGGAATCATTGACAGACTTGATCAACTTGAGGGTTGTTGGGGAATCACTGACAGACTTGATCAACTGGGGGTTGTTGGGGAATCATTGACAGACTTGGTCAACTTGGGGTTGTTGGGGAATCACTGACAGACTTGGTCAACTTGGGGGTTGTTGGGGAATCATTGACAGACTTGATCAACTTGAGGGTTGTTGGGGAATCATTGACAGACTTGGTCAACTTGGGGGTTGTTGGGGAATCATTGACAGACTTGGTCAACTTGGGGTTGTTGGGGAATCATTGACAGACTTGGTCAACTTGGGGGTTGTTGGGGAATCATTGACAGACTTGGTCAACTTGGGGGTTGTTGGGGAATCATTGACAGACTTGATCAACTTGGGGGTTGTTGGGGAATCATTGACAGACTTGATCAACTTGGGGAGCGTTGGGGAATCACTGACAGACTTGATCAACTGGGGGTTGTTGGGGAATCAACTTGGGGTTGTGGGGAATCATTGACAGACTTGGTCAACTTGGGGGTTGTTGGGGAACCATTGACAGACTTGGTCAACTTGGGGTTGTTGGGGAATCATTGACAGACTTGGTCAACTTGGGGGTTGTTGGGGAATCATTGACTGACTGATCAACTTGGGGGTTGTTGGGGAATCATTGACAGACTTGATCAACTTGGGGAGCGTTGGGGAATCACTGACAGACTTGATCAACTTGGGGAGCGTTGGGGAATCACTGACAGACTTGGTCAACTTGGGGGTTGTTGGGGAATCACTGACAGATTTGGTCAACTTGGGGAGCGTTAGTGAATCACTGACAGACTTGGTCAACTTGGGGGTCTTTGGGGAATCACTGACAGACGTGGTCAACTTGGGGGTCGTTAGTGAATCGCTGACAGACTTGGTCAACTTGGGGGTCGTTGGGGAATCACTGACAGACTTGGTCAACTTGGGGGTCGTTAGTGAATCACTGACAGACTTGGTCAACATGGGGGTCTTTGGGAATCACTGACAGACGTGGTCAACTTGGGGGTCGTTAGTGAATCGCTGACAGACTTGGTCAACTTGGGGGTCGTTGGGGAATCACTGACAGACTTGGTCAACTTGGGGGTCGTTGGGGAATCACTGACAGACTTGATCAACTTGGGGGTTTTTGGGGAATCACTGACAGACTTGGTAAACTTGGGGGTCGTGGGGAATCACTGACAGACTTGGTCAACTTGGGGGTCGTTGGGGAATCACTGACAGACTTGGTCAACATGGGGGTCTTTGGGGAATCACTGACAGACTGGTCAACTTGGGGGTCGTTGGGGAATCACTGACAGACTTGATCAACTTGGGGGTTTTTGGGAATCACTGACAGACTTGGTCAACTTGGGGAGCGTTAGGGAATCACTGACAGACTTGGTCAACTTAGGGGTCGTTAGGAAATCACTGACAGACTTTGTCAACTTGGGGGTCGTTGGGTAATCACTGACAGACTTTGTCAACTTGGGGAGCGTTGGTGAATAACTGAAAGACTTGGTCAACTTGGGGAGTGTTGGTGAATCACTGACAGACTTGGTCAACTTGGGGAGCGTTGGTGAATCACTGAAAGACTTGGTCAACTTGGGAGCGTTGGGGAATCACTGAAAGACTTGGCCAACTTGGGGAGCGTTGGTGAATCACTGACAGACTTGGTCAACTTGGGAGTGTTGGTGAATCACTGACAGACTTGGTCAACTTGGGGAGCGTTGGTGAATCACTGAAAGACTTGGTCAACTTGGGGAGTGTTGGTGAATCACTGACAGACTTGGTCAACTTGGGGAGCGTTGGTGAATAACTGAAAGACTTGGTCAACTTGGGGAGTGTTGGTGAATCACTGACAGACTTGGTCAACTTGGGGAGCGTTGGTGAATCACTGAAAGACTTGGTCAACTTGGGGAGCGTTGGGGAATCACTGAAAGACTTGGCCAACTTGGGGAGCGTTGGTGAATCACTGACAGACTTGGTCAACTTGGGGAGTGTTGGTGAATCACTGACAGACTTGGTCAACTTGGGGAGTGTTGGTGAATCACTGACAGACTTGGTCAACTTGGGGAGCGTTGGTGAATCACTGAAAGACTTGGTCAACTTGGGGAGCGTTGGTGAATCACTGACAGACTTGGTCAACTTGGGGAGCGTTGGTGAATCACTGACAGACTTGGTCAACTTGGGGAGCGTTGGTGAATCACTCACAGACTTGGTCAACTTGGGGAGCGTTGGTGAATCACTCACAGACTTGGTCAACTTGGGGAGCGTTGGTGAATCACTGACAGACTTGGTCAACTTGGGGAGCGTTGGTGAATCAATCACACACTTGGTCAACTTGGGGAGCGTTGGTGAATCACTGACAGACTTGGTCAACTGGGGAGCGTTGGTGAATCACTCACAAACTTGGTCAACTTGGGGAGCGTTGGTGAATCACTCACAGACTTGGTCAACTTGGGGAGCGTTGGTGAATCACTCACAAACTTGGTCAACTTGGGGAGCGTTGGTGAATCACTCACAGACTTGGTCAACTTGGGGAGCGTTGGTGAATCACTGAAAGACTTGGTCAACTTGGGGAGCGTTGGTGAATCACTGACAGACTTGGTCAACTTGGGGAGCGTTGGTGAATCACTGACAGACTTGGTCAACTTGGGGAGCGTTGGTGAATCACTGACAGACTTGGTCAACTTGGGGAGCGTTGGTGAATCACTGAAAGACTTGGTCAACTTGGGAGCGTTGGTGAATCACTGAAAGACTTGGTCAACTTGGGGAGCGTTGGGGAATCACTGAAAGACTTGGTCAACTTGGGGAGCGTTGGGGAATCACTGACAGACTTGGTCAACTTGGGGAGCGTTGGTGAATCACTGAAAGACTTGGTCAACTTGGGGAGCGTTGGTGAATCACTGACAGACTTGGTCAACTTGGGGAGCGTTGGTGAATCACTGAAAGACTTGGTCAACTTGAGGAGCGCTGGTGAATCACTCACGGACTTGGTCAACTTGAGGAGCGCTGGTGAATCACTCACGGACTTGGTCAACTTGGGGAGCGTTGGTGAATCAATCACACACTTGGTCAACTTGGGAGCGTTGGGGAATCACTGAAAGACTTGGTCAACTTGGGGAGCGTTGGGGAATCACTGAAAGACTTGGTCAACTTGGGGAGCGTTGGGGAATCACTGAAAGACTTGGTCAACTTGGGGAGCGTTGGGGAATCACTGACAGACTTGGTCAACTTGGGGAGCGTTGGTGAATCACTGAAAGACTTGGTCAACTTGGGGAGCGTTGGGGAATCACTGACAGACTTGGTCAACTTGGGGAGCGTTGGGGAATCACTGAAAGATTTGGTCAACTTGGGGAGCGTTGGTGAATCACTGACAGACTTGGTCAACTTGGGGAGCGTTGGTGAATCACTGACAGACTTGGTCAACTTGGGGAGCGTTGGTGAATCACTGAAAGACTTGGTCAACTTGGGGGTTGTTGGGGAATCACTGACAGACTTCATCAACTTGGGAAGCGTTGGGGAATCACTGACAGACTTCATCAACTTGAGAAGCGTTGGGGAATCACTGACAGACTTCATCAACTTGGAAGCGTTGGGGAATCACTGACAGACTTCATCAACTTGGGAAGCGTTGGGGAATCACTGACAGACTTCATCAACTTGGGAAGCGTTGGGGAATCACTGACAGACTTCATCAACTTGGGGAAGCGTTGGGGAATCACTGACAGACTTCATCAACTTGGGAAGCGTTGGGGAATCACTGACAGACTTCATCAACTTGGGAAGCGTTGGGGAATCACTGACAGACTTCATCAACTTGGGAAGCGTTGGGGAATCACTGACAGACTTCATCAACTTGGGAAGCGTTGGGGAATCACTGACAGACTTCATCAACTTGGGAAGCGTTGGGGAATCACTGACAGACTTCATCAACTTGGGGAAGCGTTGGGAATCACTGACAGACTTCATCAACTTGGGAAGCGTTGGGGAATCACTGACAGACTTCATCAACTTGGGAAGCGTTGGGGAATCACTGACAGACTTCATCAACTTGGGAAGCGTTGGGGAATCACTGACAGATTTCATCAACTTGGGAAGCGTTGGGGAATCACTGACAGACTTCATCAACTTGGGAAGCGTTGGGGAATCACTGACAGACTTCATCAACTTGGGAAGCGTTGGGGAATCACTGACATAGATTCATGTTTGTCTCACTGATGTGGGGTTTTAAACATGAGTTATCTGACACACGTTCATCGAAAAACCGATGTAACGTGAACCTCATCTTCGTCTATTAAGAAAAGTCAAGAGCCCCGTCACACAAAGTGGCGTATAGGGAATATGGTGTTAGGGACCATCATTTTTACAGACCTTCGTCACATGATTTTTGGGGTAATGTGGTCGGTATTACGCCCGTGCCGCTTTACTTTCCAAGAAAAAAAAGTCCGGTACCCGTTTAAGCTGGGTGAACCCGGAAGCCGTCGACCAGGAACGAACTTGACCTGTTGTTCAGTTCACCAACCATTCATCAGTAATGTTCAATTAATTAGAAATGTTCATTTTCATTTGAAAAGTATATTCTTTCTTTCTTTCTTTCTTTCTTTCTTCTTTCTTTCTTTCTTTCTTTCTTTCTTTCTTTCCCTCTTCACTTCTTGTTGGACTCGTTCGGTGTCGAGCGAGATACAAAGTTCTGGTTCTCACCATTTTGGCGGCCTCACTCATTGTCACTTGATGTTGTTGTAGCGTTTCTTTGATGTTGTCTGTCCATCTTACTCTGGGTCTGCGCTTTGCTCTTCTAAATTCTCCTCCTGTATTATATGCTTTGTATTGTAAGGACATTCTTTCCAGATGGACAAACCAATTTATTTGTTGTTACTCTCTATAGTTTAAATATAAATGTTACGTAGAGCCAGTCTTAACATATGGGTCGGAATCATGGACAATAGGACAACAGATAAGAAAATCACTGGAGGCTGTAGAAATGTGGTTTTACAGAAGAATGTTGAGAATACCATGGACAGCTAAGAAGAGTAATGAAAATGTTCTGAAACAGGACAAAGCAAAAAGAGAGCTAATTTCCAATATTAGGAAGAAACAATCATCATTTTATGGCCATATAATGAGAAGAGAACAACTGAAATATATTGTAACAACTGGGAAAATTGAAAGACGAAGAGATAGAGGGAAGCAAAGAGAAAAAATACCAGACAGCTTAAGAGAATGGCTTGGCAGAAGGTCACCAACAGAAATAATACATAACTGTCGAGATCGAAAGTTGTGTAGAGACATGATCACCTACGCCACCAGGCCCGGTACTTGATGATGAAGTCTGTAGTTTAGGATTGGCTCAATGCCTACTCTTTCTCTTACGTCATCATTTCTAATTCTGTCTCTTTTTCGTTCACCCCAAGCGCTTGTCTCAGTCAGATCGTCTATGTGTAAAAATATACCAATAATTACTTTGACCTTCTAAAATAATTCTTACAATTTCCAATTATTATATGAGATGTCCTGTCAATCCTTTTTTAAGCGTAATGTACCCAAAAGTGAAAGCAATTTGAGAACCAATTTTGCAATGCATTAACAAAAACAAGAGTTTTCTCCCCTCGTCACTGTGACTGTGTTTGTGAAACCCTTCGGACTATTTATTTTTTTTTTCCTAAAGAAGCCAACATTGACGTCACTGTCTCGTGGTTCAAGTCAGGACGCATTACACGAGCTGTCTGCCGAGTAATTGGATACTACGAGTGCCAGACTGATTTTAGCTGACGATGAGAATGTAAAGTGAAATATGTTTCAATAACAAACAGATGTAAATGATTCTTTCGTGTGGTGTAAATGGAAGATGAAACTTGATTATCATTTTTGTTCATCTTCTACTACCCGATGTAACTTTTCAACATTTAGCGTTGATGTCCAATTCTCTTGACACGCTCTCACAAGTTATGTTTCATATATTAATCCTAATATGGGTGTTAGTCCATTGCTTGATGCAACATCTTTTCAACATATGGTGCTGACATTAGCACATCTCATGATAGTATTATATCAGCCACGGCGCTGACATTACCACATCTCATGATAGTAATACCCCAGCAACGGCGCTGACATTAGCACATCTCATGATAGTAATATCCCAGCCACGGCGCTGACATTAGCACACCTCATGATAGTAATATCCCAGCTACGACGCTGATATTAGCACATCTCATGATAGTAATATCCCAGCTACGGCGCTGACATTAGCACATCTCATGATAGTATTATTCCAGCCATGGCGCTGATATTACCCCATTTCATGATAGTATTATTCCAGCCACGGCGCTGACATTACCACATCTCATGATAGTATTATTCCAGCCACGGCGCTGACATTACCACATCTCATGATAGTATTATCCCAGCCACGGCGCTGACATTATCACATCTCATGATCGTATTATCCCAGCCACGGCGCTGACATTATCACATCTCATGATAGTATTATCCCAGCCACGGCGCTGACATTATCACATCTCATGATCGTATTATCCCAGCCACGGCGCTGACATTATCATATCTCATTATAGTAATATCCCAGTCACGTTGTTACCTTTAAGTTTACTAACACAGACGCCTGCATCGTTTTCGTGTTTTGCTTGCTTGCTTGCGTTCGCCCGATGACTAAAGGAGTATACCTCTTCATCATCCGCCCTTAAAAGGACGTTAAGTGGGCGTGTTGTGGTTTACAGTATAACTGTGATATTTGCGCCTTTCGGCCCGACACATTCGACTCCGGCACGACATTTTTGAGTACCGGATTGTCTTCCCGCTTAGATCCCTGCAGGCTTGGTCAGACTAGACAGGTTAGTCTGTTACTGGAGGCACCATAGAGAGGTGGAGCAGGGTCTGGGTGGTTCACCGATCCTGGCGCAAGCCATCAGCTGTGGGTCGCTGACAACTTCCAGCTCTGGTGCTGGGAGGCGCGGTATAATAATGACCCTAATAAACTGATATTTGTCCACCACATGGCGTTGCGCTCACTTCATTAGCATATGTGCCATTCTGCCCGTTCATCTCAAGCACTGACTACATCAGACCTGTCACACCCGCTCTCTCTTTCACTGGACATGTTGTCTCCAACATCACAGAACTAACATGTGACGCCTACTACAAGATTACAGAACTAATATGTGACGCCTAATACAAGATTACAAAACTAGCATGTGACGTCTAATACAAGATTACAGAACTAACATGTGACGTCTAATACAAGATTACAGAACTAACATGTGACGTCTTATAGAAGATTACAGAACTAGCATGTGACGTCTAAGACAAGATTACAGAACTAGCATGTGACGTATAATACAAGATTACAGAACTAGCATGTGACGTCTAATACAAGATTACAGAACTAACATGTGACGTATAATACAACATTACAGAACTAACATGTGACGTCTAATACAAGATTACAGAACTAGCATGTGACGTCTAATACAAGATTACAGAACTAGTATGTGACGTCTAATACAAGATTACAGAACTAGCATGTGACATCTAATACAAGATTACAGAACTAGTATGTGACGTCTAATACAAGATTACAGAACTAGCATGTGACGTTTAATACAAAGTGAGCACTATATAACACTATGTTTATTCCAATGCTCTACTATAAGAGCAACAAATGGACATTACCAGATAAAAGAAAAAATCTTCAATACAGAAACTAGGTACATAAGACGATTCCAGAAATCGGAAGGAAGAGACAGAATCAGACATAAGGATATAAGGAAGGAGTTGGAGTAACACTAGTGGTAGATCAGATCAGGAAATAACAAATCAAACAACTTAGACATATAACGCGATCACCATCAGCCAGCTTCTTTCAGTGAGATATAACACGAGAAGAGGGGAAAAGGTAGACCTACAGCACAGTGGATCAAGAAATTGTGTATATCACAATGAATTAGGTTAAATAACGAAGGAAACAATTTTCAACTATAATCAGTTCTATAATATGGCTGTGAAACATGGATAACAACAATAAAATTGGTTATTGGTTATTGGTTATGGAAGGCACCGGTATCACCGCAAACGAATTAAAATCCATAATTGCTCAACCGCCCGTGCCAGTGGAATCATCCGAATTAATATCTCATCTCCCAAACAAAGAAAGGTAACTGTAGTCCCCATCGTAGAAGTCTCAGCACACACCAAAAGACATAAGGCGAAACCGCACAGAAAGTGAACACAGCCAACTGTTCCCTGTCATACGATATCATCATTCATCGTAAACAATTGGAATATCGAAACATGATCAAAACGGATGAGAGACACAGCTCACGGTGTGCACAGAGCACTTAACTCAGTAGCTTCTGCAACAAGCCGGACTTGGAATATGAGGAAATTGCAACAAAGAACACTTCAGACATAGCCTTCAATGGTTCCTGCCGCCTATCCACCATATACCGGAATTTCACGTCCTCCCAAAAATGATGATCGTCATATTGAGAACAAAAAATGTATAGCGTTTGACGATAAAATGATAGTCATAAAGATACGGACTTTCCTTAACGGATCCCTGCACAGAATAAAAAGAAGGAAATGACAGGACAAAATCAATAATTGGACAATAAGGTACAACAAAGACATTGGCGTTGAATAGGACACAGGCTTCGGAAATCAACTGTGAACATTACACGAGTAGGTATCTTTATGGAACCTTCAGCGGTGGAGACAAAAGGGAAGGTCAAAAATATACTTTGAGAAAGCAGATGGAAGCTGAGATTAAGAGAATAGGGTAGACATTGACCGATCTTAGAAAATAGAACTTAACAGGACGGAATGGAGAGTGTTTGTTTGAAGACCTATGCTCCACAGGGAGCTGAAAGTGTTTGTTTGAAGACCTATGCTTCACAAGGAGCTGAAAGTGTTTGTTTGAAGACCTATGCTCCACAGGGAGCTGAAAGTGTTAGTTGAAGACGTATGCTCCACAGGGAACTGAAAGTGTTATTTGAAGATCTATGCTCCATAGGGAACTGAAAGTATTTTTTGAAGATCTATGCTCCATAGGGATCTGAAAGTATTTTTTGAAGATCTATGCTCCATAGGGAGCTGAAAGTGTTTTTTGAAGATCGATGCTCCATAGGGAGCTGAAAGTGTTTTTTGAAGATCTATGCTCCATAGGGAAATAAAAGTGTTTTTTGAAGATCTATGCTCCATAGGGAGCTGAAAGTGTTTTTTGAAGATCTATGCTCCATAGGGAACTAAAAGTGTTTTTTGAAGACCTATGCTCCACAGGGAGCTGAAAGTGTTTGTTGAAGACCTATGCTCCACAGGGAGCTGAAAGTGTTTGTTGAAAACCTATGCTCCACAGGGAGCTGAAAGTGTTTGTTGAAGACCTATGCTCCACAGGCAGCTGAAAGTGTTTGTTGAAGACCTTTACTCCACAGGGAGCTGAAAGTGTTTGTTGAAGACCTATGCTCCATAGGGAGCTGAAAGTGTTTGTTGAAGACCTATGCTCCACAGGGAGCTGAAAGTGTTTGTTGAAGACCTTTACTCCACAGGAAGCTGAAAGTGTTTGTTGAAGACCTTTACTCCATAGGGAGCTGAAAGTGTTTAATGAAGACCTCTGCTCCACAGGGAGCTGAAAGTGTTTGTTGAAGACCTATGCTCCATAGGGAGCTGAAAGTGTTTGTTGAAGACCTTTACTCCATAGGGAGGTGCAAGTGTTTGTTGAAGACCTATGCTCCACAGGGAGCTGAAAGTGTTTGTTGAAGACCTATGCTCCATAGGGAGCTGAAAGTGTTTGTTGAAGACCTTTACTCCATAGGGAGGTGCAAGTGTTTGTTGAAGACCTATGCTCCACAGGGAGCTGAAAGTGTTTGTTGAAGACCTATGCTCCATAGGGAGCTGAAAGTGTTTGTTGAAGACCTATGCTCCATAGGGAGCTGAAAGTGTTTGTTGAAGACGTATGCTCCACAGGCAGCTGAAAGTGTTTGTTGAAGACCTATGCTCCACAAGGAGCTGAAAGTGTTTGTTGAAGATCTATGCTCCATAGGGAGCTGAAAGTGTTTGTTGAAGACCTATGCTCCACAGGGAGCTGAAAGTGTTTCTTGAAGACCTATGCTCCACAGGGAGTTGAAGTGTTTATTGAAGACCTATGCTCCACAGGGAGCTGAAAGTGTTGGTTGAAGACCTATGCTCCACAGGGAGCTGAAAGTGTTTGTTGAAGACCTATGCTACACAGGGAGCTGAAAGTGTTGGTTGAAGACCTATGCTCCATATGGACATGGAGGTAGAAGAAGACATGGCAATAATAAATAAAGTACCCCTGTCACGCCAAGTGGCATATAGGGAATATGGTGTTAGTGACCATAAATTTTACAGACCCTCGGCACATGATTTTTAGCGTAATGTGGTCGGTATTACGCCCGTGCCGATTTACTTTCCCAGAAAAAATCCGGTACCCATTAAAGGCTGGGTGAATCCGGAAGCCGTCGGTTGGGATCGAACCCTACCTCTAAGACATGACAGTAGCAATAAATTATAGAACATTGGATTGAAGACTCCATTATCACTGAAAGCTAAAAAAAAAAAATATTAATAAAAAAAAAATAGAATAGAGTTCAGTAAAATTATATTTTTACAGAAATATTACATTGGAGAATAAGATAAAGGTCATAATCAGAGACAAGATATTGTTACACGGAAATCATATTTCGTTGAATATACGCCCACATAGTTGAAGACATTTATGAACATGGCTGACAAGCTAGCGTACTGTGTTCCAAACAAATTGTAGAATGAAAGGATTTTTTTTCTATAGGGGGTAAAATAAAATTCCGGAGTCTCACACGTCATGGCGACTGTTTTGATTAAGCGGCTTTAATTTCTCTGGTCCTGTCGTGCGCCCCACGACATACAACAGCATCATCATCAAGTACCGGGCCTGCTGGTGTAGGTGATCATGTCTCTCCACAACTTTCGATCACGACTGTTATTTATCATCTCTGTTGTTGACCTTCTGCCAAGCCATTCTCTTAAGCTGTCTGATATTTTTTCTCTTTGCTTCCCTCTATCTCTTCGTCCCTCATTTTTCCCAGTTGTTACAATATATTCCAGTTGTTCTCTTCTCATTACATGGCCAAAAATGATGATTGTTTCTTCCTAATATTGGAAATTAGCTCTCTTTTATTTTGACCTCTTTTAGAACATTTTCATTACTCTTCTTAGCTGTCCATGGTATTCTCAACATTCTTCTGTAAAACCACATTTCTACATACTCCAGTGATTTTCTTGTCTGTTGTCCTATTGTCCATGATTCGCATCCATATGTTAAAGACTGGCTCTACATAACATTTAAGAACTCTTTTTCTTGTTTCTATTGTCAAAAATGTATTGCATAGTATCTTCCTCATTTTTTGAAAAGCTACTTTTGCCTGAGCCTTTCTACATCTCACCTCTGTTGTACATCTACCGTCTGAGGTTAACAAAGTTCCCAAATTGTTGTGGCGATTCATGATTGTACAAAGAAGTTACGACGGTGGTTTAAACACTGCTACCACAAATTCCAGCCTGATCTCAGCTACTAAGTGATTCGATGAGCTTGATAAGAAACGTTGAGGTGGGCTCTGTACGTAGGCAATGGGTAGAGTCATTGCAGAAGTCAAAAATGCGTAGGGTCACCTTTGTCTACGTTCCAGGACATGCGGGAAAACGGGAAATGAAAGAGCGGACAGGTTGGCTAGCTGCACTGTTGTTGTAGACGGTCAACTAATGGATCGGGCTGAGATCATCAATGTCTTCCGAGATGTGGGAAGGACACAGGACTTCAATAACCATGAGTCCACTTAACTCCTTCGGATGGAAGAATTGGGAGTTAAGATGGGCACAGCCAGAAATGAGAAACTTAGTGGCCGTGTAAGAAGACTTATCAACCAACACAGAACTGGAGTCGTCAGTCGCTGCGGGACTAGCTGAGGAGGGTATCTGAGTCCCTATGGACATGTTCGGAGTGCAATGATGATGACCTTCAAATAACTCATATAACTCATGTATAATGTATGTATAATTCAATAACTGAAATAACTCAAAAACTCAGGAACTCTAATAAATCAATAACTCAATAACTCAGTAACTCACTTCCAGCTAAGTTTCCAAACTGTAACGGGACAATTGTAAAACTTGATCTTTTCTTGTCCACATCTTTCATTCACACATCCCTCACACAAACACACACTCTTTCTTTCATACATACACACACACTCACTCACGTATTCACACACAATATTTGCCAAAGAAACAGACCTCAGTAACCTGAAGCTAGGTCTCATCACATGAGACCCGCTCATCAACTCTTAGGCAGAGATGTAATTATCTCCCCTTCCTTTGTTTACCAGGAATTCATATCATGACGTCAGTGTCGACCTCAACAGCCAATCATCTCTCACCTCGTCTCAACTGCGTATTTATCTCGTCCTCTCTTTCAACAAACACACGATAAAATCGATAATAATTAAAACAAAGATTCGAAGATGTAAAGAGAAATGTTTCAAGAGTTTGTCTTTTCAATATTATCTTAATTCTCATTATCGTCATCACCATCATTATGCGCCATCGAGAAATCGAAGAAAAACTCGGCACCTTCTGATCCATTGAGAGTGTTAGGATGTCGTACATTTTATTTTAATAACAATGCAGAGTGCGTGTACGGGTTTGAGTGAGTGTACATGTACGAGTCTGAGTGGGTGTACATGTACGAGTCTGAGTGAGTGTACATGTACGAATCTGAGTGAGTGTACATGTACGAGTCTGATTAGGTGTACATGTACGAGACTGGGTTAGTGTACATGCACGAGTCTGAGTGAGTGTACATGTACGAGTCTGATTAGGTGTACATGTACGAATCTGAGTGAGTGTACATGCACGAGTCTGAGTGGGTGTACATGTACGAGTCTGAGTGGGTGCACATGTACGAGACAAAAGTGGACTGACAACATCAACAGTGGGCTGATGACTCAAAAGTGGACTAATAACATCTAAAGTGGACTGATAACATCAAAAGTGGACTGATAACATCTAAAGTGGACTGATAACATCTAAAGTGGACTGATAACTTCAAAAGTGGACTGATAACATCTAAAGTGGACTGATAACATCAGAAGTGGACTGATAACATCTAAAGTGGACTGATAACATCAGAAGTGGACGGATAACATCAGAAGTGGACTGAAAACATCTGAAGTGGACTGATAACATCAAAAGAGGACTGATAGCATCTAAAGTGGAATGATAACATCTAAAGTGGACTGATAACATCAAAAGTGGATTGATAACATCTAAAGTGGACTGATAACATCTAAAGTGGACTGATAACTCAAAAGTGGAATGATAACATCTAAAGTGGACTGATAACATCTAAAGTGAACTGATAACTCAAAAGTGGACTGATAACATCTAAAGTGGACTGATAGCATCTAAAGTGGACTGATAACACCTAAAGTGGACTGATAACATCTAAAGTGGACTGATAACTCAAAAGTGGACTGATAACACCAAAAGTGGACTGATAACATCAAAAGTGGACTGATAGCATCAGAAATTGGCTGATAGCTTTAAAAGTGGACTGAAAACATCAAAATGTGGACTGATGACATCAAAATGTGGACTGATGACATCTAAAGGTGGACGGATAAACTTATGACGACCTGCACTATCAAGACAAGAGACAGGATAAAACGAGGCTTCATGGTAGCGAGCCTTCGGTGTGAAGACGGTACCCAATGAATGAATGGCATAGCTATAATGATAACCTCAAAATGATCGTTTGAAAGTAGACGATATGATCCCAGATTATATGACTCGATAGAATATGACAAGTATTTTGCTGGCTCCCATTTTCGTTTAACCCCCTCTTTTGTTTCTAGAATCTAAACCAATCAGTTAAGCCAGACAAATCACTCCCGAGAAGCTAGAAGTTCATAGCTCTAGAGACCAGAAGAGAAAGAGACGAGACAGATGTCTCAATCAAAACACGAGAGGTAATCATCTTGTAACGACGGACACACACACACACTAATTTCCTTCTCCGTTCTGAAATATCACATTGCTCCACATTCCGGACGTCTGTGCGGCCGAGATTTGGAACATCATATGCCAAATAGTCGGAAAGAAGCCAAATAAAGATAGAATTATGGCTGCAATTTGCATTCATCTTGATTGCGTAAGAGACAGTGTTGTTTTAGGAAAATTAACCAGACAAAAAATGTGGCTTCTTTCTTGCCATTTTGAAATCATGTTTATTATTTCTGTAAACATTCGTTTCTGAAATCTGACCATCATCAGCATCAAGTACATATGTGATTATGCTCATACACAAAGTTTTCTTTCCACACTTTATTATCATCATCATGTGCCATACCGGTTGGCGTAGGCGATCTTGTCCTTCTACAACCTTCTATCCATCGTGAATCGTATCAATTCTATTGTTGACTGTTTTCCATGCCATGACACCAAGCTATCCAGTATTTTCTCTTCTTGTCGTCCGTGATCTCTCTTTCCTTGTATTTTGCCAGTTATAATCAAGTATTCCAACGTTCCTCTTATCATGAAGTGACCAAAAAATGTTGATTGTTTCTTTCTGATGTTTCTTACGAGCTCCCTTTTTGTGTTGACCTCTTTAACAATTTCTTCTTCGTTGGTCTTTTGAGCTGTCCGGGGAACTTTCAACATTCTTCCCATGAGAAACCCAATATCTATGGCCTCTAATCATCTTTAAATTTTTTTGTCTAGTGTCCATGATTCGCTTCCATAGGTTAGAATTGACTCTATATAGCACCGATGAACTTTCTTTCTCACTTCTATTGATATAGACTTTTTGCATAAGAGTTTTTTTTACAGACTTGTTTATCAATTCTCCTAATTCCGATCAACGAAATCATTCCCTTAAGCTGCCTAGTACCTATTCCACCCAAAAATTAATTTAACTCAAAACTAAAAAATGCTACAGGAAAAAATCCTTAAGGTACCTTGGATAAGGAGTAATGAAAGGAAATGGAAAGATCTAAACATCAAAACAATGCACAAATTAAACGCCACGAAGAACATATGACACAATACCAGCAAGGAAGTAACATTAATATTCTTCTGCTTCTACCTTTCAGCTCCCTGTGGAGCATAGGTCTTTAACAAACACTTTCCAGTCGTTCTGTTTCTTACCATTCTTTTAAGATCATTCCATGTCTTCCCCATCATCTTCATCACTGCTTCTATCTGTCTTCTCCAAGAATTCCTTGATTTTCCTCTTCGCATTTTTCCTTGGGGATTCCAGAAATAGGTCTGTTGTCTTAATCTCTCTCTCTCATTCTCTCTGTCTGCGATCAAGACTCAATCAGAGTAGGATTTCAGACTCTCTCATGAAGGCAGCTATCTAAATCTCTCAGTTGGCTTCCGCAGTGTGTGTCCCATCCAGCGCCATCATCTCTGCTGTATCTCTTCATCCATTGGTATTTGACTGGTACATTTCCATAAGTCTATGTTAGTGATTTTGTCCTGCCATTTCTATCCTTTTATTCTGCGTAAGCATCCATTAATGAAAGTCTGTATCTTCATGATTGTCAATTTTGTTGTTCTCCATGTTTCACAGCCATATAATAGGAGTGACTTAACATTTGAGTTGAAAGTTTTTATTTTTGTATTTATCCTAATTTCTTTGGACTTCCATATGTTTCCCAGTGCAACAAAAGCTCCTCTTGCTTTTGATATCCTTATTTTGGTATCATTTCCTGTCCCTCCCTCTTTGTCTATATTACTACCCAGATATATGTAAGATTGTACGTCTAATAGAGGTATTTCTCCTATTGTTTATCTATTCCACCAAAACTCATTCATTTGTTAACTCCAAACAAAATGCTACAGGAAAAAAAATCTTTAGGATACCGTGGATAAAGAGCAATGAAAGGAAATTGAAAGATCTAAATATCAAAACAATGCATAAACTAAAGGCTACAAAGAACATGCCAGCATAATGCCAGCGAGGAAGGAACATTAACATTATTAAGGATATTTATTTTCCCGATAGCAGTGAAACATGGACATTCTCATAAACAGCAAGGAAGAAAATCGATTCATTCAAAACAAAATGCTACCCGAAAAATCCCTATAATACCTTGGATAATCAAAAAGAGGAATGAAGACATTAACAGATTGAATCACTAACAAGAAGTGGCTTAACAGAATAACTTAAAATACTATGGCCACGTAAAACAAAACGGGGCTGGAAAGAACAATAATGGAAGTTTAGTTCCTGGGTGACGCATCAGGGGCAGACCAAGAAGAAGGTGGTTTCAAGACATCAAGGAGACCTTGAACATGACAACAGAAGAAGTGGGAGATCTGGCTGAAGACAGAGATTCTTTCAGACTGTGGTGAATGTAACGTTCTGTGGGAGATCTGGCTAGAGACAGAGATTCTTTCAGACGGGCTGTGGTGAATGTAACGTTCTGTGGGAGATCTGGCTAGAGACAGAGATTCTTTCAGACGGGCTGTGGTGAATGTAACGTTCTTTGGGAGATCTGGCTAGAGACAGAGATTCTAACAAACGGGCTGTGGTGAATGCAACGTTTGTTCTTTATTCCTTAAAAGAAGAGGAGGAAAATGGATGGGACAATGATGTATGCATTGAAGACAAATAATAATAAATGAATATTATTATAGAGGATTATTAAATATTATCCAGAATGTTTAGTGGAAACCCACATCTACAATCAACACTTGACAGGAACAGTCAGTCTCCATCCGCTGCTAGAAATGCTGAGAAGGACGATGGAGCGGATATTGCAATGTTCTGAATGCAGTGAAACTGAATCTGCAGGAATCGATAATAATCGTAGGTGACGTAGTGTCAGGGGAATAGTCTTAAAGACGGTGTCCCCATCTATAAAACCCCCGAGTGTGAAAATCTTGAAAGAAAAAAATAGAAGGTTCAGGTCGCCATCCCTGACCTCCTCTGGGCCTGGTATACGCCCTTGTGTGGGAGTTGTCAACACTTGTTTAACAATTTTTAAAAAAGTCTAATATAAAGGGTGACCATATGTCTGTTATAACAAATATGTAATAATACATATGTAATAATACATATGTAGTAATATATATGTAATAATACATATGTAATAATATATCTGAGATAAAAACCGAAAAGGAAAGCAAACCCTCGAGTGGGAAACAACAGGTAGCAGGAAAAGAGAAACAGTGAGAAGAACATTGATCAGAGAGGCAAAGGCAGCATGTATCGACTCCCTATGTGAGATTGAGATTCTTGTATAGAACAGAGACGAATGGCGGGATTTTATAAAATATCTTTGCAAGTATTCAGACTGTTAGAAAGAAAATTTAGAAAAAAGAGAAAAGGTATATGGGTCTACCACGGCTCGATAGATAGATAGATAGATAGATAGATAGATAGATAGATAGATAGATAGAAAGATAGATAGATAGATAGATAGATAGATAGATAGATAGATAGATAGATAGATAGATAGATAGATAGATAGATAAACAGACAGATAGATAGATAGATAGATAGATAGATAGATAGATAGATAGATAGATAGATAGATAGATAGATAGATAGATAGATAGATAGATAGATAGATAAACAGACAGATAGATAGATAGATAGATAGATAGATAGATAGATAGATAGATAGATAGATAGATAGATAGATAGATAGATAGATAGATAGATAGATAGATAGATAGATAGATAGATAGATAGATAGATAGATAGATAAATAGATAGATAGATAGATAGATAGATAGATAGATAGATAGATAGATAGATAGATAGATAGATAGATAGATAGATGAATGGGTGGACGGACGGATGGACGGACAAGTAACAGACAGACATATTTTTTTGGTGAGGTGGGGGGGGGGGGGCGGTCGTCAAACGTTCATTTAGCGTAAAGCCCCACAAACTCTAAATCAGCCACTGCAACCATGTTATGTACATGAAAAATAAAATAAAATAAACTGACCTCTCCTCCTTGTACGAAAGTCTCGTGGACGCCTTCTGCCGGGATGTCTACTTTCGTTTCTACAACTGTTTCCGGTTTGGCGCCGTTTCGGGGGATGCTTGTTTCACTTCCTGTTTGACGTCAGCGATTAAGTTGCCTGTGTTTGTATCAACGACTGTGGAAGAGAGCAGAATGACGTTATGAGCAATGTAAACACACACGAGAGATCAGTTGACAGAATAAAATATTAATGGGAAGATAAAACATTTGTCAATGGGATGGTCTGTAACAAAGAAACAGAGTAGACAGATTCAACGTAAATGGGTACATCTCTCTTTGAGTTCTTTATTAAACGTTTTTATAGCCATCATCATCGTTGTTGGCATGTTCTTTGCAGTATTATACGTCTGAAAGAATCTCTGTCTCTAGCCAGATCTCCCACAGAACGTTGTATTCACTACAGCCCATCTGAAAGAATCTCTGTCTCTAGCCAGATCTCCCACAGAACGTTACATTCACCACAGCCCGTCTGAAATAATCTCTGTCTCTAGCCAGATCTCCCACAGAACGTTACATTCACCACAGCCCGTCTGAAATAATCTCTGTCTCTAGCCAGATCTCCCACAGAACTCTCATTCACCACAGCCCGTCTGAAAGAATATCTTTCTCTAGCCAGATCTCACACAGAACGTTACATTCACCACTGTCCGTCTGAAAGAATCTCTGTCTCTAGCCAGATCTCCACAGAACGTTACATTCACCACATCCCGTCTGAAAGAATTCTGTCTCTATCCAGATCTCCCACAGAACGTTACATTCACTACAGCCCGTCTGAAAGAATCTCTGTCTCTAGCCAGATCTCCCACAGACGTTACATTCACTACAGCCCGTCTGAAATAATCTCTGTCTCTAGCAAGATCTCCCACAGAACGTTACATTCACCACAGCCCGTCTGAAAGAATTTCTGTCTCTAACCAGATCTCCCACAGAACATTACATTCACCACAGCCCGTCTGAAAGAATCTCTGTCTCTAACCAGATCTCCCACAGAACGTTACATTCACCACAGCCCGTCTGAAAGAATTTCTGTCTCTAACCAGATCTCCCACAGAACATTACATTCACCACAGCCCCTCTGAAAGAATCTCTGTCTCTAGCCAGATCTCCCACAGAACGTTACATTCACTACAGCCCGTCTGAAAGAATCTCTGTCTCTAGCCAGATCTCCCACAGAACGTTACATTCACCACAGCCCGTCTGAAAGAATCTCTGTCTCTAGCCAGATCTCCAACAGAACGTTACATTCACCACAGCGTGTCTGATATACTCTCCGTTCCTTACCAGATCTCCCACTTTTTTGTTGTCCTGTTCAAGGTCTCCTTGATGTTTTGAAACCACCTTCTTCTTGGTCTTACATTGATGCGTCGCCCATCTATCATACCTCCCATTATTGTTCTTTGCAACTCGCGATGTCTTTTTAACGTTGCTATAATATTTTAATTTCCTCTGCAGAATAGTGTTGATGAGCAAGATCTTTTCTCTCTCTCCCTGCGATCAAGACTCAATCAGAGTAGGATTCCAGACTCTCTCATGAAGTCAGCTGTCTGTTTAAGCGAATCGATTGGACCATATAGTTTCTCTTCCCAGAGAGGTGGGTGTGGACCACATTGCTCTTCTCAGGTCTGTGTACTGGGAGCAATCATAGTTTTATACATGCATATGTCATATATATTTTGTACATGTATATTTTATGACATGTTTTGTAGTCATATTGTCCAGTGTCAGTTCTTTTTAAAGTTTAAATCTTTTAGCATTTCTTCATTGCTCATTTTCATTATCCAAGATATCTTAATTGTACCGTTGTAGCAATTAATTAAATAACCTTATCTGCATATCGTTTGTTAATTAAATAAATTAATCTCCATCATAATTAATATTCATTCAAAAAATAACATCTTTCATTAATATGGGAGCCACGATAGCTCAGTGGTTAGTGAACTGGACTACAAAGGACAAGAGGTAGGCTTCGATCATAACCGACGGCTTCCAGCTCACCCATCCTTTAATGGGTACCGGATTTTTTTTTCTGGGAAAGTAAAGCGGCACGGGTGTAATACCGACCACATTATCCAAAAAATCATGTGCTGAAGGTCTGTAAAATTTATGGTCACTAACACCATTTTGCCTATACGCCACTTGGCGTGACGGCTCTTTACTTTACTTTACTTTCATTAATATTATAAATTGATTATTTTTATCCTTCATTAATTCTATAAATACATCATTATAATCATCCATTAATACAATAAACTCGTTTCTGTCATCCTCATTATCCGATAATGTAATAAGCGTATCTTTATCGTCCATTAATTATATAATCGGAGGCATGGTGTATGACAGGATAAAGAGCCGGAAGCTGCAAGCGACTCGTTGGTGATGGCTTACGTCAGAATCGATGCACCAGAACTATCTAGACCTTACTCCACCTGTTTGAGGTGCCTCTAGAATCAGACTAACTAATTTAGCACAGCTAAGCTAGTAAGGATCTAAGAAGGAGGGTAACCCGATTAAAAAAAAAATTGCACCCTGAATTCGGATGTGTCGGGTCGATAGACGAAAGTACAACAACAACACAACGTTTCTACGTCCATTTAACGCTTTTTAAAGGACGGATGACGAAGAAGGCGTCAGTTCATTTAGTGGTCTTAGGGTGAACGACAAAAAGAAGGAAAAAAAAGAAAGTAAGAAAAACAAGAAAGAAAAAGGAAGAAAGAAAGAAAGAAAGAAAGAATTAAGAAAGAAAGAAAGATAGATAAAAAAAAAAGGAAAAGCGAATCATTGACAGTAGACAAACAAATGAAAAGACGATTAGAGGCCACAGAGATGAGATTTCTCAGAAGAATGTTGAAAGTTCCCTGGACAGCTAAAAAGACCAACGAGGAAGTTTCAAAGAGGCCAACACAAAAAAGAGAGCTCTTAAAAAACATCAGAAAGAAACAATCAACTTTATTTAGGCACATCATGAGAAGAGAAAAGTTGGAATACTTGGTTACAACTGGAAATATACAGGAGAAAAGAGATCGCGGGCGACAAATAGAGCAAATACTGGATATCTTGGTGTCATGGCATGGAAAACAGTCAACAACAGAACTGATACGATGCACTGTAGATAGACAATTATGGAAGGACATGAGACGTCTACGCCAACCGGTATGACACATGATGATGATGATGATGATTGAAACTGAAGCTGAAATAGAGAAATGTTGAGCTTAGCAAGCGAACTTCAGAAGTGAAATTTGAAAAATAAATTGAAACTAATTGTCAAGAAATGCTTCTCCTTGTGAAATGAACGAGAACAAACTAATGATAAAATGAGCTGCTTGGAAAAGTAAAAATAACTCTGATCGAAAGAGTAATAGAAGAGAGAAAGCAACAAAACATATAAAATAAAAAGAAACCAAGCGAGCATGAAGGAATTAGGCCCAGAGAAACCAAAAAGTGTTTTTTAAAATGTGTAAATATCAAACAAGGAGTAACGAACTGGGAAAATAAGGTAAAAGAAGCAATCTTTGCTCAATCATGATTGTGTGATTAATGTAATGTAATTTGGCATTCGTTTCTAGGAAAGATTAGTTCATTGAGATGTGAAAATAACCGGCTAAAGCCGGGAACCGAGGGGTGGGGAATAGGGGGGGATGAGATGTGTGGATTAGGTACGTTGATAAGTGGGATCGGTTGATGAAAGTATAGATGATGTCGCTAATTAGCAGCGATAAGAAAGTATAGATGATGTCTCTAATTAGCAGCGATAGGAAAGTATAGATGATGTCGCTAATTAGCAGCGATAAGAAAGTATAGATGATGTCGCTAATTAACATCGATAAGAAAGTATAGATGATGTCGCTAATTAGCAGCGATAAGAAAGTATAGATGATGTCGCTAATTAGCATCGATAAGAAAGTATAGATGATGTCGCTAATTAGCAGTGATAAGAAAGTATAGATGATGTCGCTAATTAGCATCGATAAGAAAGTATAGATGATGTCGCTAATTAGTATCGATAAGAAAGTATAGATGATGTCGCTAATTAGCATCGATAAGAAAGTATAGATGATGTCGCAGCAGCGATAAGAAAGTATAGATGACGTCGCTAATTAGCAGTGATAAGAAAGTATAGATGATGTCGCTAATTAGCATCGATAAGAAAGTATAGATGATGTCGCTAATTAGCATCGATAAGAAAGTATAGATGATGTCGCTAATTAGCAGTGATAAGAAAGTATAGATGATGTCGCTAATTATTAGCTATAAGACAATATGACAGCCTAATTATAATTTTAACATTAGGAGAAACACTCTCAGAGGAACAGACCGCAACATTTTTCTTTGCTTTCACCCGATGACTAAAGGAGTACATCTCTTCGTCATCCGCCCTTAAAAGAACGTTGCGTGTGCGTGTCTGTGTTTTGTTGTGGTTTGCAGTATAACTCTGATATTTCCGCCTTTTGACCTAACACATCCGACTTCAGCAAAACCACAACATTTTCAATGAATGCGGGACAACAACAGCCGATAGACGAACACTTGGATGGTTGGTGGGTGGTGGAGCAGATATGGGAATATCTCGACTGCATTGACGATCATCCAAGCTAAAGACTAAAGTTCACTCATCATCATCATCGGGTGCCATCTCCGAAGCGAAGGTTGGCTACCATGGGTCGCCATTCCACTCTGTTTCTTGCTTTGATGGTGCAGGCTATCATCGATTGATGGACATCCATCTTTTGATGTTACTCGTTCATGTTAGTCTTGGTCTGTCTCTGCCTCTTTTACCTTGTATTTTCCCTTCCAATATTACTTTTATTAGGCTGGTGTCTTTTACATGACCCAAAAATTTCATTTGTCTTGTTCTAATTGTGTTTAGTAGTTCTCTTTTCATTTTTATTTGTTTTAAAACTTCGTCGTTTGTTTTCTTTTCCTTCCATCCAATTCTACCTATTCCTCTATATAGCCACATTTCAAAGGCTTCAATTTTATGTTCTGTTTTCTGGTCTAATGTCCATGTTTCTGCACCACGCAGGAATATTGAGAAGATGTAATATTTTACTATTCTTAGTTTTAGCCCTGGTGTTATTTGTTTTGATGTTAGTATGTTCTTCATGACATTAAAATTACTTTTTGCCATTCCTATTCTTTTGTTTATTTCAGTTGTACATTTTCCATCACTGGTTATAGTGTGTCCAAGGTAGTTGTAGTTCTGGACTGTCTCCACATGTATTCCTTCAACTTTGATATTTAATTGTAGGTCTTGAGAATTTTCTTTGTTTATGATCATAGTTTTAGTCTTTTTGATATTCATATCTAGTCCATATTTTTTGCTTGTTGTGTTTATTACATTAAGTAATTGTTGTAGATCTTTAGGATTTTCTGCTAGTAGAACAGTATCATCAGCATATCTCAGGTTATTGATTATCTTCCCATTAATGATAAAGTTCACTAGGTAAGGATAGACTCAAATTAACTGGGTAAGGAAAGACTCAAATTAACTGGGTAAGGAAAGACTCAAATTAACTGGGTAAGGAAAGACTCAAATTAACTGGGTAAGGAAAGACTCAAATTAACTGGGTAAGGAAAGACTCAAATTAACTGGGTAAGGAAAGACTCAAATTAACTGGGTAAGGAAAGACTCAAATTAACTGGGTAAGGTAAGACTCAAATTCACTAAGTAAAGAAAGACTCAAATTCACTAGGTAAGGAAAGACTCAAATTCACTAGGTAAGGAAAGATTCAAATTCACTAGGTAAGGAAAGACTCAAATTCACTAGGTAAGGAAAGACTCAAATTCACTAGATAATGAAAGACTCAAATTCAATAGGTAATTAAAGACTCAAATTCACTAGGTAAGGAAAGACTCAAATTCACTAGGTAATGAAAGACTCAAATTCACTAGGTAAGGAAAGACTCAAATTCACTAGGTAATGAAAGACTCAAATTCACTAGGTAATGAAAGACTCAAATTCACTAGGTAATGGAAGACTCAAATTCACTAGGTAATGAAAGACTCAAATTCACTAGGTAATGAAAGACTCAAATTCACTAGGTAATGAAAGACTCAAATTCACTAGGTAATGAAAGACTCAAATTCACTAGGTAATGAAAGACTCAAATTCACTAGGTAATGAAAGACTCAAATTCACTAGGTAAGGAAAGACTTCAAACAGCGTGATCGCAACAAAGGGCAAAAGAGAATTTCAAGTTGATCCTTTAGTAAGCTGTAAGTGGTTTAGTGTGAGCTAGAATTCGTCAAAGTTGGACTTTTTCTTCTACCTTTCAGCTCCCTGTGGAGCATAGGTCTTCAACAAACACTTTCAGCTCCCTGTGGAGCATAGGTCTTCATTAAACACTTTCAGCTCCAAGTAGAGCTTAGGTCTTCAACAAACACTTTCAGCTCCCTGTGGAGCATAGGTCTTCAACAAATACTTTCAGCTCCCTGTGGAGCATAGGTCTTCAACAAACACTTTCAGCTGCCTGTGGAGCATAGGTCTTCAACAAACACTTTCAGCTCCCTGTAGAGCATAGGTCTTCAACAAACACTTTCAGCTCACTATGGAGCATAGGTCTTCAACAAACGCTTTCAGCTGCCTGTGGAGCATAGGTCTTCAACAAACACTTTCAGTTTCCTGTGTAGGATAGGTCTTGAACACACACCTTCAGCTCCCTGTAGAGCATAGGTCTTCAACAAACACCTTCAGCTCCCTGTAGAGCATAGGTCTTCAACAAACACCTTCAGCTCCCTGTAGAGCATAGGTCTTCAACAAACACCTTCAGCTCCCTATAGAGCATAGGTCTTCAACAAACACTTTCAGCTCCCTGTAGAGCATAGGTCTTGAACAAACACTTTCAGCTCCATGTAGAGCATAGGTCTTCAACAAACACTTTCAGCTCCCTGTAGAGCATAGGTCTTCAACAAACACCTTCAGCTCCCTGTAGAGCATAGGTCTTCAACAAACACCTTCAGCTCCGTGTAGAGCATAGGTCTTCAACAAACACTTTCAGCTCCCTGTAGAGCATAGGTCTTCAACAAACACTTTCAGCTCCCTGTAGAGCTTAAGTCTTCAACAAACACCTTCAGCTCCCTGTAGAGCATAAGTCTTTAACAAACACCTTCAGCTCCCTGTAGAGCATAAGTCTTCAACAAACACCTTCAGCTCCCTGTAGAGCATAAGTCTTCAACAAACACCTTCAGCTCCCTGTAGATCATAGGTCTTGAACAAACACTTTCAGCTCCCTGTAGAGCATAGGTCTTCAACAAACACTTTCCAAGCCGTCCTATTTCTTGCCATACTTGTAAGATCACTCCATGTCTTCTTCTTCCCATCATCTTCATCTCTGCTTCAGGGGTGTCCGGTTAGCGCAATCGATAGGCGGTTGGCTTACCACGGCAACAGCCGGGGTTCGTACCCTGGCGAGGACACCTGGGTTTTACTAATTCCCTATAAATTAGTACCTCTGAAGTCGGAGTAAATCTGCCTGCATGGCGAGGGGCATCCTGTAATGGGATAAAACAGACTTTACACGCAAAATTCAGTCCCACAAAATTGAGTGGGTGGGACTTCGTCAGAGGTCAAAGCTGACGAAAGCGAACGAACGAACGATCTCTGCTTCCATCTGTCTTCTCCAAGAATATGGGGGTCCTCCTCTTTGTCTTTTTCTTTGGAGTTTCAAAAAGACTATGTTGTGTGATGCTCTCAGTTGGCTTCCGTAGTGTGTGCCCTATCCAGCGTCATTTCTTTGTCTTATCTCTTTGCTCACTGGTATTTGAGTGACACTTTCCCATAATCCTATGTTAATGTTTTTGCACTGCCATTCCTATCCTTATATTCTGCACAAGCATCCATTCATCATCATCACCGAGTGCCGTCTCCGCAACGAAGGTGGGCTACCATGGAGCGCCATTCTGCTCTGTCTCTTGCTTTGATGGTGCAGGTTGTCATCGGCTGGTTTGTCCATCTTTTTATGTTACTCGTCCATGTTAGTCTTGGTCTGCCTCTTTTACCTTGTATTTTCCCCTCCATGATTACTTTTAGTAGGCTGTTGTGTCTTTTAACATGGCCCAAAAATCGCATTTGTCTTGTTTGAATTGTGTTTAGTAGTTCTCTTTTCATTTTTAGTTGTTTTAAGACTTCATCGTTTGTTTTCTTTTCTTTCCATCCAATTCTACCTATTCTTCTATATATCCACATTTTAAAGGCTTTAATTCTCTGTTCTGTTTTCTTGTCTAATGTCCATGTTTCTGCACCATATAGGAATGTTGAGAAGATGTAACATTTTGCTATTCTTAGTTGTAGCCTTAATGTTATTTGCGTTGATGTTAGTATATTCTTCTTGACATTAAAATTACTTTTGCCATTCCTATTCTTTGGATTTATTCTATACTCTCTATTTTATTGGTCACTAATAAGGGAAAAAAATTGACGATTATAATTCTGACCCCCCAGAACAATTCTTGAGCGTTCTATCCATTTCTTTGAAATTATCTCTTTCTACTGGCCATAGATTGGATTATGAAAATAACTCAAAACAACAGAAATGGAATCCAGTGGTCACTGACCAAACAACTTGATGATTTAGACTTATCTCCTATCACACAGCCATCAACAGATGCAGGATAAAGTGAGCTTACTTGATGAGAGATCACAACAGCTAGGACTGAAGATTAATAGAGATAAGACCAACGTTATGAGAATTAATGCAGTTAGCAATAACCAAATAAAATTAGGAAAAATACCTCTACTAGAGGGTGTCCGGTTAGCGCAATCGATAGGCGGTTGGCTTACCACGGCAACAGCCGGGGTTCGTACCCTGGCGAGGACACCTGGGTTTTACTAATTCCCTAAAAATTAGTACCTCTGAAGTCGGAGTAAATCTGCCTGCATGGCGAGGATATCAAAAGCAAGAGGAGCTTTTGTTGCACAGGGAAACATATGGAAGTCCAAAGACATTAAGAAAAAACAAAAATAAAAATTTTCAACTCCAATGTTAAGTCAGGCCTATTATATGGCTGTGAAACATGGAGAAAAAAAAAACTGACAATGTTGAAGATACAGACTTTCATTAATGGATGCTTACGCAGAGTAAAAGGATGGAAATGGCAGGACAAAATCACTAACATAGAATTATGGAAATGTACCAGTCAAATACCAGTGGATAAAGAGATACAGCGAAGACGATGGCGCTGGATAGGACAATCACTGCGGAAGCCAACTGAGAGTATCACACAACAGGCCTGTTTTGGAATCCCCAGGGGAAAAGACAAAGAGGAAGACCAAGCAATTCTTGGAGAAGACAGACAGACAAGCAGAGATTAAGATGCTGGGGAAGACATGGAATGATCTTAAAAGAATGGCAAGAAACAGAACGACCTGGAAGTGTTTGTTGAAGACCTATGCTCCACAGGGAGCTGAAAAGTAGAAGAAGAAGAAGGAAACAAATTGACGATTATAATTCTAACCCCCTAGAACAAGTCTTGAGCGTTCTGTCCATTTCTCTGCAATTGTTTTCAGAAAAATGAACAATCAGACAGCAGATGAGCTTGTCAAATAATCAATAAATGAAACAAACCTGTCAGTAAACCGAAAACAATTAGACGAGCAGCCAATGAACAAAAGGCTTTATCTTCAAAATCAATATCTCCGGTAGGCCCACTCAATGCTTTAGATTATTTCCTAGAATGTGTTCCTATATTTGAGGCAATAACGCATTGCTATGGGGAATCACTTTTTGTGGTCGCTTGTGTCTATGTCTTCACAGATATCAAAAGTGGGATGTAAGGAGTATCATCATTGGGCAAGTTGTATCAAGAATGGGCTTATTCATGGCACAGGCGGAAGACGTCCACATGGCTCAGTCTCTAATTAGGAATGCTACTTCTCTGTCTTTCTTTCTTTAATTTTTCCTTCCTCTTCCTTCTTTCTTTCTTCCTTCTTTCCTTCTTCCTTCTTTCCTTCCTTCCTTCCTTCCTTCCTTCTTCCTTCTTCCTCCTCCTTCCTTCCTTCCTTACTTCTTCCTTCCTTCCTTCCTTCTTCCTTCCTTCCTTCCTTCCTTCCTTCCTTCCTTCCTTCCTTCCTTCCTTCCTTCCTTCCTTCCTTCCTTCCTTCCTTCCTTCCTTCCTTCCTTCTTCCTTTCTTCCTTCCTTCCTTTCTTCCTTCCTTCCTTTCTTCCTTCCTTCTTCCTTCTTCCTTCCACCCTCCCTCCCTCCTTCCCTCCTTCCTTCCTTCGTTCCTTCCTTCGTTCCTTCCTTCGTTCCTTCCTTCCTTCCTCCTTCCTTCCTTCCTTCTTTATTCCTTCCGTTCTTTCTTTTTTTCTTATTTCGTTCCTTCTTTCTTTCCTTCATACTTTCATTATCAATTCTTAATCGCATACTTCCACTATTATTGTCTGTCATTTCCAGTTTTATTTTTCTGTGCTATATCCTACTCTTGCACTATCGGTACAGCACACGATGATGATGACTATATGCTATTAATCGGATAACCCACATACACACATGTACCGATGGATGAACAATAATAATGATAAAGAAGATTAAGGATAAGAGAAGGACGACCATTCAGGATTTGCTAGAGAGCAGAATGAACATAAAACAGCAGAGAAGTCATGATTACATTGAACAGATTGAGAATGAGGAGCCTGATGGATAATTTCAAGTGCCACATTATTGAATGATTGAATGATTTAATTATTCAATAATTGATTGATTAATTGTGTATGTAACCGTCTCTTATTGTGCAGGTAACAGTCTCTTCTAAAGGAAAGAGAAATCGCGGACGACAAAGAGAGAAAATACTGGATAGCTTGGTGTCATGGCACGGAAAGCAGTCAAACACAGAACTATACGATGTACTGTAGATAGACGATTGTTGAAGGACATGATCGTCTACGCCAACCGGTGTGGCACATGATGATGATGATGGACAGTCTCTTATTGTGAATGTAACAGTCTCTTATTATGTATGTAACAGTCTCGTATTGTGTATGTAACAGTCTCTTATTATGTATGTAACAGTCTCGTATTGTGTATGTAACAGTCTCTTATTATGTATGTAACAGTCTCGTATTGTGTATGTAACAGTCTCGTATTGTGTATGTAACAGTCTAGTATTGTGTATGTAACAGTCTCTTATTATGTATGTAACAGTCTCTTATTGTGTATGTAACAGTCTCTTATGGGTATGTAACAGTCTCTTATTGTGTATGTAACAGTCTCTTATTATGTATGTAACAGTCTCGTATTGTGTATGTAACAGTCTCGTATTGTGTATGTAACAGTCTCGTATTGTGTATGTAACAGTCTCGTATTGTGTATGTAACAATCTTTTATTGTGTATGTAACAGCCTCGTATTGTGTATGTAACAGTCTCGTATTGTGTATGTAACAGTCTCTTATTATGTATGTAACAGTCTCTTATTGTGTATGTTAAAATCTCTTATTGTGTATGTAACAGTCTTGTATTGCGTATGTAACAGTCTCGTATTGTGTATCTAACAGTCTCTTATTGTGTATGTAACAGTCTCTTATTGTGTATGTTACAGTCTCTTATTGTGTATGTAACAGTCTCTTATTGTGTATGTAACAGTCTCGTATTGTGTATGTAACAGTCTCTTATTGTGTATGTAACAGTCTTATTATGTATGTAACAG
The DNA here is from genome assembly GCA_032433765.1 of Megaustenia siamemsis. Classification (NCBI taxonomy): domain Eukaryota; kingdom Metazoa; phylum Mollusca; class Gastropoda; order Stylommatophora; family Ariophantidae; genus Megaustenia; species Megaustenia siamemsis. The sequence goes on along the minus strand of JAVIAB010000099.1, from coordinate 22,093,945 downwards.
TCTCTTATTGTGTATGTAACAGTCTCTTATTGTGTATGTAACAGTCTCTTATTGGGTATGTAACAGTCTCTTATTGTGTATGTAACAGTCTCTTATTGTGTATGTAACAGTCTCTTATTGTGTATGTAACAGTCTCTTATTGTGTATGTAACAGTCTCTTATTGGGTATGTAACAGTCTCTTATTGTGTATGTAACAGTCTCTTATTGTGTATGTAACAGTCTCTTATTGGTATGTAACAGTCTGATTGTGTATGTAACAGTCTCTTATTGTGTATGTTAAAATCTCTTATTGTGTATGTAACAATCTCTTATTGTGTATGTAACAATCTCTTATTTTGTATGTAACAGTCTCGTATTGTGTATGTAACAGTCTCTTATTGTGTATGTAACAGTCTCTTATTGTGTATGTAACAGTCTCTTATTGTGTATGTTAAAATCTCTTATTGTGTATGTAACAATCTCTTATTGTGTATGTAACAGTCTCTTATTATGTATGTAACAATCTTTTATTGTGTATGTAACAGTCTTTTATTGTGTATGTAACAATCTCTTTTTGTGTATGTAACAATCTCTTTTTGTGTATGTAACAATCTCTTATTGTGTATGTAACAATCTCTTCTTGTGTATGTAACAATCTCTTGTTATGTATGTAACAATCTCTGTTATGTATGTAACAATCTCTTTTATGTATGTAACAATCTCTTGTTGTTTATGTAACAATCTCTTATTGTTTATGTAACAATCTCTCATTGTGTATGTAACAGTCTCTTATTGTTTATGTAACAATCTCTTATTGTGTATTTAACTGTCTCTCATTGTTTATGTAACAGTCTCTTATTGTGTATGTAACAATCTCTTATTGTTTATGTAACAATCTCTTATTGGGTATGTAACAGTCTCTCATTATTTATGTAACAATATCTTATGGCGTATGTAACAATCTCTCATTGTTAATTTAACAATCTCTTCTTGTGTATGTAACAGTCTCGTGTTGTGTATGTAACAGTCTCTTATTGTGTATGTAACAGTCTTGTATTGCGTATGTAACAGTCTCGTATTGTGTATATAACAGTCTCTTATTGTGTATGTAACAGTCTCTTATTGTGTATGTAACAGTCTCTTTTTGTGTGTGTAACAGTCTCTTATTGTGTATGTAACAATCTCTTATTGTGTATGTAACAGTCTCTAATTGTGTATGTAACAGTCTCTTAGTGTGTATGTTAATATCTCTTATTGTGTATGTAACAGTCTCTTATTGTGTATGTAACAATCTCTTTTTGTATGTAACAATCTCTTCTTTTGTATGTTAAAATCTCTTATTGTGTATGTAACAATCTCTTATTGTTTATGTAACAGTCTCTTATTGTGTATGTAACAATCTCTCATTGTGGATGTAACAATCTCTTATTGTGTATGTAACAATCTCTTATTGTGTATGTAACAGTCTCTCATTGTTTATGTAACAGTCTCTCATTATTTATGTAACAGTCTCTTATTGTTTATGTAACAATCTCTTATTGTGGATGTAACAATCTCTTTTTATGTATGTAACAATCTCTTATTGTTTATGTAACAATCTCTTATTGTGGATGTAACAATATCTTTTTATGTATGTAACAATCTCTTATTGTGTATGTAACAATCTCTTATTATGTATGTAACAATTTCTTGTTATGTATGTAACAATCTCTTATTGTGTATGTAACAATCTCTTATTGTGTATGTAACAATCTCTTATTGTGTATGTAACAATCTCTTATTGTGTATGTAACAATCTCTTATTGTGTATGTAACAATCTCTCATTGTGTATGTAACAATATCTTATTGTGTATGTAACAATCTCTTATTGTGTATGTAACAATCTCTTATTGTGTATGTAACAGTCTCTTATTGTGTATGTAACAATCTCTTATTGTGTATGTAACAATCTCTCATTGTGTATGTAAAGGACTCCTTTTTAAAAAGCCAAGAATAAAAATAAAAACAATTACCTTTCTCTTCCTTGGCTTGCACCTGTATCTTCTTGCCGTTGTGTTTTCAAAGTGAGACACCTGCTCTTTGTGAACAACAACACCGTCGTGGTTTGTCTCTTTGTCTGTAAGACACACAAGTCAGTCAATTACTAATTACCGTAAACTCTCATAAATATAAGTAAAAAAAAAAAAGTAAAGTACCCCCGTCACGCCAAGTGGCGTATAGGGAAATATGGTGTTAGTGACCCTATATTTTTACAGACCTTCAGCACATGATTTTTGGGGTAATGTGGTCAGTATTACGCCCGTGCTGCTTTACTTTCCCAGAAAAAAAATCCGGTACCCATTTAAGGCTGGGTGAACCCGGAAGCCGTCGGTTGGGATCGAACCCTACCCCTTGTCCGTGGTAGTCCAGATCACTAACCACTGAGCTATCGCGGCTCCCTCAGGCTGTTAAAGAGTTAATATTAAATACATTTTGTCAGATGTATTTTTGCACGAACATTTCCCATGGTTGAATCTACCATACTACAAATCCGCAGGTCCGGCCACAGGAGGAGCAAAATGTACCTGTATTTTTGTATAGGAAACTTCCATCCACTGTTATTTATTTTTTTTTTCGTTCTCCAGCTTCTACCTCTGACGTAGTCCCTAGAAACTAGGAGCTGAATTCGGCATGTTAATCCATTTTTCCCTGGCAGCCGTGCGCACAGGGGTCCCTCGCCACACAGGCAGATAACTCCGACTTCGGAGATGCCTATATTTTTTTCCGCCGATGAGTAATTGACGTTTCAAGCCGGGCCTCGCCGCTGAGACCAGTGGTGGTTGCCGCTGAGAGATCATAAATAAATCATATCACAAATAAAAATACCAACAGTTGCAGCCGGGATTTAAACCCACAACCTCTCTGTCTCGAGGCAGGCGTCTTGCCTCGAGACCAACCAGTCCTTATTCACTGTTATTGAAACCATCATTGCTTTATTTGAAGAACATATAACCAAATATAAGCAGAAAACAGCTTTCAGACAGAAGAGTATACATTGGCCCAGCACAGACAACTCACTGGAGCATTCATCATTTATTATTTATATCGATTGTTATGCCAGGTAATTTCCCAGTTCTGTGTGCCAAACAAGAGCCATTTCTGCGGTCAGATGTTGGATTTCTCAACCAAAATCAATAATAGTTTTTTTTGTTTTTTGTTTGGTTTGGCTTCTTGTGATACCAAAATGTAACATGTGTTGGTATCATCGGCGTGCACTCTGGGGAAGCTAGGTAGGCTGCGCTTACCTAACACTCATTACACGTCAAATTAAAATGTCTGTTTTCAATTTCTGACTCCACCTATTAAAATATTACACACACACACACACACATATATATATATATATATATATATATATATATATATATATATATATCGGTGACATTGGTAGCCTATTTGGGAAAACCATCCTGCTGGACTACCATCGTTAGGACAACTCGTGTTCAATTCACGCTGGAGGCAGTGTGAGTTATCCGAATTAACATGTAATCTCATTGAAGGATCCAAACAAAGAAAGGCAGCTGCTGTCCGAATCATAGCAGCCACAGCACAAGCCAAAAGACATAAGGTGTAGCCGCAACGCAGCTGAATTGTCCTTTGTCATACAATATAATCATTCATTGCAAATAATTGGAATATCGAAACACGATCCGGATGAAACACACAGCTCACGGTGTGCACAGAGCACTAAACTCAGTAGCTCCGACAGTAAGCCAGACTTTGGATATGAGAAAACTGCAACAAGGAACACTTTTCAAACACAGCCTCAGCGGTTCCTGCCGCTATCCGTCATATTGACCGGAAGTCTGGTTCAATTTTTAATTATGTTTAGCGTAATGCATTACGAAAAATTGGAGCCCCGATAGCTCAGTGGTTAGTGAACTCGACTACAAAGGACAAGAGGTAGGGTTCGATCCTGATCGACGGCACCGGTTCACCCAGCCTTTAATGGGTACCTGATTTTTATCTGGGAAAGTAAAGCGGCACGGGCGTAATACCGACCACATTACCCCAAAAGTGATGTGCCGAAGGTCTGTAAAATTTATCGTCACTAACACCATATTCCATGTTGTTGATTTTCAAGTCTAAGTGATTTTAATATACGTTTTTTTTACATTATTTACTTTTTACTATTGACATCTCTAGCTCTTCCTTATTTTACTAATCTTTTTATTT
>JAVIAB010000099.1:21932249-22079749 GCA_032433765.1 Megaustenia siamemsis | reverse complement strand
ACACATGACCACCTTCTTCTCTTGTTGTCTCTTCTCATCACATGACCAACACATGACCACCTTCTTCTCTTGTTGTCTCTTCTCATCACATGACCAACACATGACCCCATTCTTCTCTTGTTGTCTCTTCTCATCACATGACCAACATATGACCACCTTCTTCTCTTGTTGTCTCTTCTCATCACATGGCCAACATATGCCCACCTTCTTCTCTTGTTGTCTCTTCTCATCACATGACCAACATGTGACCATCTTCTTCTCTTGTTGTCACTTCTCGTCACATGACCAACATGTGACCACCTTCTTCTCTTGTTGTCTCTTCTCATCACATGACCAACATATGACCACCTTCTTCTCTTGTTGTCTCTTCTCATCACATGACCAACATATGCCCACCTTCTTCTCTTGTTGTCTCTTCTCATCACATGACCAACATATGCCCACCTTCTGCTCTTGTTGTCTCTTCTCATCACATGACCAACATATGCCCACCTTCTTCTCTTGTTGTCTCTTCTCATCACACGGCCAACATATGATCCTCTCCTTCTCTTGATTACATATTATATTTTTGGAAGTCTTGCCATTTCTCTTATTTCATCTGCGGCTTTAAAATCTTTCCACAAGAATAACGTATTCTCCCTCTGAATAAACAGAAAGCGAGAATGAATAAAACGAGAATGAATAAAACGAGAATGAATAAAACGAGAATAAATAGAACGAAAATGAATAAAACGAAAGTGAATGATGTGAACGATTCTACAAGCATTCCCAAAATGGAAACAGAAGGCGGGATATTTGGTCACGTGATAGACAAGTGACAGTTTGTGCGTTTAGATACCGTCAGGATGAAAGCTGCAGCCATGCAGGGAAGCTGATAACTGGAAACGAGGTTGTCTGTAAACAGCTTCCGCCGTTAGCCTTTGATGAGGTCTATACCGAGCTCCCATATTCTTAGCTCTTGATGATGTTGATGATGACTTCATTCATTCATTGCCAGCTCCGCATCGAAGGTTGGCTACCATGGAGCGCCATTCCGCTCTGTCTCTTGCTTTGATGGTGCAGATTGTCATAGGCTGACTTGTCCATCTTTTGATGTTACTCGTCCATGTTAGTCTTGGTCTGCCTCTGCCTCTTTTATCCTGTATTTTCCCGTCCAATATTACTTTTATTAGGCTGTTGTGTCTTTTAACATGCCCCAAAAATATCATTTGTCTTGTTCTAATTATGTTTAGTAGTTCTCTTTTTTATTTTCAGTTGGTTTAAAACCTCACCGTTTGTTTTCTTTTCTTTCCACCCATTTCTACCTATTCTTCTATAAATGCTTAAAATGTTGATGTTTTTCTTTAATATTATATTTGTCCCAACTGACAACCGATTTATTTAATTATCAGTGTGTCTAATTAACCTTAGAAAACCCCCCGACTATGCTACCGACGTTCGGACAACCTTTTTTTCGATTCCTGCTGGAAATAGTGGGAGTTGTACTCGTGGTTGAAAAAATAATACGCCTGCTGTCGACCCAGTCACCGGCAGATATGAGTACCAGGTAGTACTCTGGGAAGGTGAGGAATGCCGCCTTGCAACGTGAGTTTTCGATGCTTGAAGCAACACTGTTCAGAAGTCTCCAAACACTTCTTTATAGGCGGCACATATGGGAGAAAACTCGGGTGTTAATACGCCGATTTCTTCTTCTGCGATCAAGTCTCAATCAGAATAGGATTCCAGACTCTCTTATGAAGTCAGCTGTCTGTTTAAGTGGTTCGGTTGCCCCATATAGTTTCTCTTCCAGGGAGGTGGGTGTGGACCACATTGTCCTTCTCAGGTCTGTGTACTGGGGGCACTCCTGTAGAACATGTACTTTATATCTACCTTACCTTTTCCTTAATGTTTAATTTGGAATCGATGCATTATGGCTTTGATTTCTTAAATTTTTAAAATAACATTCTGAATCATCTAGGAGAGATCATTCAGTTCTAGCTGCATTGCAATCATGATCGTCTTTATTGTTGCTATGGTCGTCTTTATTGTTGTTATGATCGTCTTTATTGTTGCTATTATTGTCTTTATTGTTGCTATGATCGTCTTTGTTGTTGCTATGATTGTCTTTATTGTTGTTATGATCGTCTTTATTGTTGCTTTTATTGTCTTTATTGTTGCTATGATCGTCTTTATTGTTGCTATGATTGTCTTTATTGTTGCTATGATCGTCTTTATTGTTGCTATGATTGTCTTTATTGTTGCTATGATCGTCTTTATTGTTGCTATGATTGTCTTTATTGTTGCTATGATCGTCTTTATTGTTGCTATGATCGTCTTTGTGGTTGCTATGATCATCTTTGTGGTTGCTATGATCGTCTTTGTGGTTGCTATGATCGTCTTTATTGTTGCTATGATCGTCTTTATTGTTGCTATGATCGTCTTTGTGGTTGCTATGATCGTCTTTATTGTTGCTTTGATCGTCATTATTGTTACTATGATCGTCTTTGTGGTTGCTATGATCATCTTTGTGGTTGCTATGATCGTCTTTATTGTTGCTATGATCATCTTTGTGGTTGCTATGGTCGTCTATTGTTGCTTTGATCGTCTTTATTGTTGCTATGGTCGTCTTTATTGTTGCTATGGTCGTCTTTATTGTTGCTATGATTGTCTTTATTGTTGCTATGATCATCTTTGTGGTTGCTATGATCGTCTTTATTGTTGCTCTGATCGTCTTTATTGTTGCTATGATCGTCTTTATTGTTGCTCTGATCGTCTTTATTATTCCTGTGATCGTCTTTGTGGTTGCTATGATCGTCTTTGTGGTTGTTATGATCGTCTTTATTGTTGCTATGATCGTCTTTATTGTTGCTATGATCGTCTTTATTGTTGCTATGATCGTCTTTATTGTTGCTATGATCGTCTTTATTGTTGCTCTGATCGTCTTTATTGTTCCTGTGATCGTCTTTGTGGTTGCTATGATCATCTTTGTGGTTGCTATGGTCGTCTTTATTGTTGCTTTGATCGTCTTTATTGTTGCTATGGTCGTCTTTATTGTTGCTATGGTCGTCTTTATTGTTGCTATGATTGTCTTTATTGTTGCTATGATCATCTTTGTGGTTGCTATGATCGTCTTTATTGTTGCTCTGATCGTCTTTATTGTTGCTATGATCGTCTTTATTGTTGCTCTGATCGTCTTTATTGTTCCTGTGATCGTCTTTGTGGTTGCTATGATCGTCTTTGTGGTTGTTATGATCGTCTTTATTGTTGCTATGATCGTCTTTATTGTTGCTATGATCGTCTTTATTGTTGCTATGATCGTCTTTATTGTTGCTATGATCGTCTTTATTGTTGCTCTGATCGTCTTTATTGTTCCTGTGATCGTCTTTGTGGTTGCTATGATCATCTTTGTGGTTGCTATGATCGTCTTTATTGTTGCTCTGATCGTCTTTATTGTTGCTATGATCGTCTTTATTGTTGCTCTGATCGTCTTTATTGTTCCTGTGATCGTCTTTGTGGTTGCTATGATCGTCTTTGTGGTTGTTATGATCGTCTTTATTGTTGCTATGATCGTCTTTGTGGTTGCTATGATCGTCTTTATTGTTGCTATGCTCGTCTTTATTGTTGCTATGATTGTCTTTATTGTTGCTATGATCGTCAGCACTGCACATTTAACGAACCCATAGGTGCCCCCTCTAGAAAATCATAGAACGCTAACAAACGTGCATGAACTCCGTACTAATGCCTGCGATCCACGCTGTGGAAAGCTTTTTTCTGACAACTTATCCCAGGGGCGGCCATATTTGTGGCTTCCTCTTTTGTTTCCTTCTAACTGCCAGGGGCTCTCTAACGTGCATGAAATTCACATGGAACCTCAGGTTTATTTTTCCTCTTCTTATTCTTTCCTTCCACATTTGCCTTTCAGCGTCGAGGGGAGATATAATTTGCGGTCTTTTGCTCTTCTGTTCGCCTCTGCTGCTGTTATGTTTCCTAGTGCTTCTAATATTCCATCGATCCATCTTTTTCGTGGTAGACCCTTGGGTCTGGTGTTCTCACAACGTTTGTTGAAGGCTCGTTATGTTGTGTTTTGATCTTTCTGCCTTGTCACGTGGTCAAACCATTTTATCTGTTGTTTCCTTATATATTCTATGGCGGGGGCTATTCCTAGCTTTTTTTCTCAGTTCTTCATATCTGATCTTATCTCTCAGACTGTTTCCTGTCATTCGTCTAACACATTTCATCTCTGTAGAGGTTATTTTTCTTATTGTTCTTGCATCTAGGGTCCAGGTCTGGCATTGGTAGCACAACGTTGGGATGAAGATTGTATTGTATAGTTCTCGTTTTGCCTCCAGAGTTATTTCCTTGTTGGAAATATAAAAAAAAATAGTGGTGATAACTGTCCGATGATTTGACAAGCTTTGTTGCATCTTGATTCTATCTCTGTTTTTTTATGAATTGTCCTTTCCCCAATTCATGTGATTTGTTTGAGTCTTCTTCTTCAACCTTTCAGCTCCCTGTGGAGTATAGGTCTTCAACAAACACCTTCAGCTCCCTGTGGAGCATAGGTCTTCAACAAACACTTTCAGCTTCCTGTGGAGCATATGTCTTCAACAAACACTTTCAGCTCCCTGTGGAGTATAGGTCTTCAACAAACACCTTCAGCTCCCTGTGGAGAATAGGTCTTCAATAAACACTTTCTGCTCCCTGTGGAGCATAGGTCTTCAACAAACACTTTCAGCTTCCTGTGGAGCATATATCTTCAACAAACACTTTCAGCTCCCTGTGGAGTATAGGTCTTCAACAAACACCTTCAGCTCCCTGTGGAGAATAAGTCTTAAATAAACACTTTCTGCTCCCTGTGGACAATAGGTCTTCAACAAACACTTTCTACTCCCTGTGGAGCATGGGTCTTTAACAAACGCTTTCAGCTCCCTGTGGAGCATAGGTCTTCAGCTAACACTTTCAACTCCCTGTGGAGCATAGGTCTTCAACAAACACTTTCCAAATCGTTCTGTTTTTTGCCATTCTTTTAAGATCATTCCATGTCTTTACCATCATCTTCATCTCTGCTTCTATCTCTCTTCTTTAAGAATTTCTTGGTCTTCCTCATTGTCGTTTCCCCCTGGGGATTAAAAAAAAAGCCTGTTGTGTAATGCTCTCAGTTGGCTTCCTGCAGTGTTTGTCCTATCCAGCTCCATCGTCTTCACTGTATCTCTTTATCCACTGGTATTTGACTGGTACATTTCCATAATTCTATGTTAGTGATTTTGTCCAGCCATTTCCATCCTTTTATTCTGCGTAAGCATCCATTAATGAAAGTCTGTATATTTGATTCCATTGAGTATAAAACATTTATCACTTACCAACCTGCTGAGTCTAAAGTTAAGGGTTTAACTTAAAAACCCACGTGGTGGTAGCCCGGGGATGTTTCCCCACGTGATCGCTAGGTGTGTGATCTCCATTTAATCGAACAAGTTAATCTATAGTTTCTTTATGATAGTTATCTCCCCTCAGTCTTCAGGTAGTAAGATTCGCTTTCTAGCACTCTCGGCTCCTCACAATATTTTTGTTTGTTTGTTCCTGCTGATGGCCTATTGAGCCGAAACGTCGTTCAAAACTGTGTCGTCTACTAATCACGTAAAGCCTTTACCATACTATTTCTTTCTATTTTTTCTAACAGCTATCGTGGCTCCCTCATTTCATCCTAGAGAATAGTGCAGCAATACACCTCCCGCATCCCTGTGGGTTGTTTTATGCCTTTACTGAAAGATTTCATCCACCTATTGCATTCGTTTCTATCTTCAATCATTCTTTGATATTATCTACCCATCACAGCTAAAAAGAGCAATGAGAAAGTTCTCAAAGAGGCCAACACAAAAAGGGAGCTCTTAAAAACATCAGAAAGAAGCAATCAACGTTTTTTGGGTACATCATGAGAAGAGGAAAGTTGGAATACTTGGTTACAACTGGCAAAATACAGGAAAAGAGAGATAGCGGACGACAAAGAGAGAAAATACTGAGTAGCTTGATGTCAAGGCATGGAAAACAGTCAACAACAGAACTGATACGATGCACTGTAGATAGAAGATTGTGGAAGGACATGATCGCCAACGCCAACCGGTACGGCACATGATGATAATGATCTACCCATCATTGGGAGCCACGATAGCTCAGTGCTTAGTGAACTGCGCTACAAAAGAAAAGAGGTAGGGTTCGATTCCAACCGACGGCTTCCGGGTTCACCCAGCCTTAAAAGGGTATCGGATTTTTTCTGGTAAAGTAAAGCAGCACGGGCGTAATACCGACCACATTACCCCAAAAATCATGTGCCGAAGGTCTGTAAAATTTATGGTCACTAACACCATATTCCCTATACGCCACTTGGCGTGACGGGTCACTAACACCATATTCCCTATACGCCACTTGGCGTGACGGGTCACTAACACCATATTCCCTATACGCCACTTGGCGTGACGGGTCACTAACACCATATTCCCTATACGCCACTTGGCGTGACGGGGCACTAACACCATATTCCCTATACGCCACTTGGCGTGACGGGTCACTAACACCATATTCCCTATACGCCACTTGGCGTGACGGGTCACTAACACTATATTCCCTATACGCCACTTGGCGTGACGGGTCACTAACACCATATTCCCTATACGCCACTTGGCGTGACGGGTCACTAACACCATATTCCCTATACGCCACTTGGCGTGACGGGTCACTAACACCATATTCCCTATACGCCACTTGGCGTGACGGGTCACTAACACCATATTCCCTATACACCACTTGGTGTGACGGGGGTACTTTACTTTACTCTTTAATCATGATCAACTACGAATATCTGGGATCTGTAGTAACTAACAATGGAGCCTGTCAGGAAGAGTACAAAAGAAGATTAGCAATAGCAATACAAAAATTAAACTCTATGAAGGTCTTGGGGCATAAATCTTGCAAAACAGTGCAATTACAATTACTGCGGACATGAATCTTACTGATAGAAAAATCATATGGTTGAGAATCATGGACAATCTCGGTAACAGCAAGGAAGAAAATCGGTGCTTTCGAAACAACATGCTAAGAGAAATGATTAAGATACCTAGGATAATGAAAAAAGAGCAATAAAGCCATTTTAACAGATTTAAACATGAAATAGAACTGGCTTGTAAGCACAATTCTACACAGGCAATTAATTTACTATGGCTACGTCAAAAGTCACAGGGGTCTGGAAAGAACAATAATGGAAGGCATAGTTCCTGGTCGACGCATCAAGGGCAGACCAAGAAGATGGTGCTTTCAAGACATAAAGGAGGCCTTGAGCATAAAAACAAAAGAAGTGGGAGATCTGGCTAGAGAAAAGATTCTTTCAGACGGGATGTGGTGAATGCAACGTTTTGTGGGAGATCTGGCTAGAGACAGAGATTCTTTCAGACGGGCTGTGGTGAATGTAACGTTCAGTGGGAGATCTGGCTAGAGACAGAGATTCTTTCAGACGGGCTGTGGTGAATGCAACGTTTTGTGGGAGATCTGGCTAGAGACAGAGATTCTTTCAGACGGGCTGTGGTGAATGCAAATTTCTGTGGCTAGAGACATATATTCTTTCAGACGGGCTGTGGTGAAATATAAGTTCTGTTGGAGGTCTGGCTAGAGACAGAAATTCCTCCAGGCTGGCTGTGGTGAATGTAACGTTCTGTGGGAGATCTGGCTAGAGACAGAGATTCTTTCAGACGGGCTGTGATGAATGTAACGTTCTGTGGGAGATCTGGCTAGAGACAGATTCACTGTGACGGGCTGTGGTGAATGTAACGTTCTGTGGAAGATCTGACTAGAGACAGAGATTCTTTCAGACGGGCTGTGGTGAATGTAACGTTCTGTGGGAGATCTGGCTAGAGACAGAGATTCTTTCAGACGGGCTGTGATGAATGTAACGTTCTGTGGGAGATCTGGCTAGAGACAGATTCATTGTGACGGGCTGTGGTGAATGTAACGTTCTGTGGAAGATCTGACTAGAGACAGAGATTCCTTCAGGCGGGCTATGGTGAATGTAACGTTCCGTAAGAGACTTAGCTAGAGACAGAGAATCCTTCAGACGGGATGTGATGCACGTGACATTATGCGAAGGACATGCGACCTGGTGATAAAGATTATCCATCTGCCCTTCTTTTCTCTTTCTTCTAAAATATCTAGCAAAATAAATACTCTCTATGAAGTCAACAGCTTTCGTTATCACACTAATTCTCCTGTATAATAACACAAAGCGATGCGACAAACGTAGCGTAGCACAGATCCCTCTGTAACTGCAGCTCAGATGTGTTCATTCTAGCGGCATCGCTGTGTAATCCCACAATCCAATATTTTCTAAACACACATTTTTAAAATGTTCATTAATTCCAAAGGCAGGAAATCAATATTCGTCATGAACTCCCAATTACCCCAGGGCCATGTTTTACCATGTGACATCATGCCAGAATTTGTAAATTAATGAAGCGAATATTAAATTAGGGATTGCTATTAAGAAAAGACAGAATTTGGGGAATGTAAAACAGAGAGGAAATTAATTTAACGCCTGGTATAACGTTAATTTGAAAAGGGGAAGTAATCAATGTTCATGATAGGAAAAAAAACATATAAAGGGAAGTAATAACATACCATGATAGGAATAACATTAATTACAGGAGGAAATTACATTAATTGTCAAGACAATAAGACAATTAATTAAAAAAAAATTATAATGAACAGTCATTTTTTTGGTTTTTACCCTGATCCCTTTCGTCTGTTCGAGAAATAATTGTGAAGAAAGAAAAAGATGGAGCAAGGGAAGAAATAATTAGAACACGATAATTGTGTATAGGGAACATGGTGTCAGTGTTCATAGTATGTTGGGTAAACAACATCGTTTTGGGAGATAAAGTGGGAAAGGACCAATTTAATTTTGGGAAAGTGGTAACTAATTTTGGGGAAAATGGTATCTTATTGTAGGGGAAAGAACAAAATTATTTTTTTGGGGAAAGTGGAAATTTATTTTCGGTAAAATGACCAACTTTTGAGAATACAAAAAGCAAATGCTGTCACATACCAGTTTTCACCATTGTTAAGACTCCAAACATTTCTATAGCAGCTAAACAACAAATGATAAATAGCATTTTCATACCAACTTTGTGCTATGAAAGTCAAACATGGACTCTTTTCTAAATCACATTTAAGAAAGATCAATATATGTGAGATGCGATGCTTGAGAAAAGTAACAAACAACACAAGAAGAGATAGAATACCAAATGAAACCAAAAGAAAAATGGTAGGAACAAAACCGTTCTTCCCGAGAATACATGGAAAAACACCAAGATGAAGACCCAGAAGAAGATGGATAGATGCAGTGATAGAGACATGTAACAACAAAGGAAAATCACTAATTCAGACAGTTCGAGCAGCTCAAGAACGACAAATGATATAAACCACGACACCTTTTAGGTATCAGTGAGAAAGAGAAAAGAAGAAGATGGATAGATGCAGTGATAGAGACATGTAACAACAAAGGAAAATCACTAATTCAGACAGTTCGAGCAGCTCAAGATCGATAAATGATATAAACCACGACACCTTTTAGGTATCAGTGAGAAAGAGAAAAGAATAAGATGGATAGATGCAGTGACAGAGACATGTAAAAACAAAGGAAAATCACTAATTCAGACAGTTCGAGCAGCTCAAGAACAACAAATGATATAAACCGCGACACCTTTTAGGTATCAGTGAGAAAGAGAAAAGAAGAAGATAGATAGATGCAGTGACAGAGACATGTAACAACAAAGGAAAATCACTAATTCAGACAGTTCGAGCAGCTCAAGAATGACAAATAATATAAACCACGATACCTTTTAGGTATCAGTGAGAAAGAGAAAAGAAAAGTAGATCAACTTTTTTTCGGGGAAAGTGGTAAATTACTTTTAGGGAAGGTTCTAACTTATTTTTGGGGAAAGTGGCAAATTATTTTTGCGGGAAATTATTTTGGGGGAAAGTAGTAAATTATTTTTGCGGAAAATTGTAAATTATTTTGGGGGAAAGTGGTAAATTATTTGTGAGGAAAGAACCACCTTATTTTTTGTGGGGAAAAGTGATGAGTCCAGCATCACTGTCACATTGTTTCTTCCTTAAATAAAAAAATCTCTGGAATCAAATTCAAACTTGGCTGAATTCCTCAATAGGAATCGACCACAACATCGTACCCCCATAGGCCAGTACACTGACCTCAGCGCTATTTAACAGGGAATGTAAATAAATTAAACAAAAGACGCTCACTATTGGTAAATTAAAATTACTAACGACATGTGTCTTCTCAATTTCAGCACATAGTTATGCATTATGACAAAAAGTAATTTTAATGCCATGAAAAATATACTAACAACAAAACAAATATCAGCAGGGCTGAAACTATGAGTTATGACAATCTCGCAAACAAGAAGGAAGAACATCGATTCATTCGAAACAAAAAGCTGCAGAAAAATCCTTATTATGTCTTGGATAATGGGGAAACAAGAGCAATGAAGACATTTTAGAAGATGTTAATATATAAAAGAACTGGCTTATACAAACTATTCTGCAGAGAACATTACATTACTATAGCCACGCCGAAAGAAAGCAAAAATAAAGGACTCAGCCTTAATAGCAAAAAGACAGAAATAATGGTAACAACAAAGAAAAGACATCACCTCACGGCAAAATAAAGACAAGTGGAACAATATTAAAACAGTGAAATGGTTGGTTGGTTGCGTTCGCCCTTAACTAAAGTATTCTAGAGTATCGTAGTAGACTAGAATATTCCTCTTCATCATCCGCCCTTATAAGGACGTAGTGGACGTGGTTAAAAATCACTGGAGTCTGTAGAAATGTGGTTTTACAGAAGAATGTTGAGAATACCACGGGCATCTATGAAGAGTAATGAAAACGTTCTGAAAGAGGCCAAAGCAAAAAGAGAGCTAATTTCCAATATTAGGAAGAAACAATCATTATTTTTTGGCCATGTAATGAGAAGAGAACAGCTGGAATATATTGTAACAACTGGAAAAATTGAGGCACGAAGAGATAGAGGGAAGCAAAGAGAAAAAATACCCGACAGCTTAAGAGAATGGCTTGGCAGGTCAACAACAGAAATGATAAATAACTGTCGAGATGGAAATTTGTTGGGAGACATGATCTTAGTCAACAGGCGTTATTTTCTTTTATACATTCATTGATACATCATCTCTTTTCATTTAGCTTTAAAATATCCAACTATTCTTGAAGCCTAGGCGGACCCCTAAGGGGACCGCTGGACCAAAGCTTGATCACCTACGCCAGCAGACATTGTACTTGATGATGATGATGATGGAAGAAGCTGTAAATGTTGATATGTTGATATGTTGAAATGTTGATATGTTGATATGTTGAAACCTACTTACTTTACACCTCACTTTACCGATAGAAAAAAACAAAACATATATTTTGAAATTCTGTGAAATGAAAAGATAAAAAACAAAACATATATTTTGAAATTCTGTGAAATGAAAAGATAAAAAACAAAACATATATTTTGAAATTCTGTGAAATGAAAAGATAAAAAAAAAACGTCAGCGTGAAACTCATCGCCCTTGGGAACTTACAAACTAACAAAGAAAACTGCAGCTGTCTGTGGTATAGATTTATTGATTGTGGAGGGGCGTTTAGACAAGCCGATGTTGTGTTAGGGAGGTTAGAAGATGAGGACGAGGTGGTGGGGGCCCTCATCGTGGTGATGGAAGAGAAAGAAGATCTTAGCAGGAGGTGTTTTCATCGACTGAAATGGATTTACAGAAAGAAAAGTGAAGAATGACACGGTTTTAGGTTGAGTATTACAGGGTCGATGGCAGGATCAGGACGAATTTTAAGATTTCAGAAAAATGATGAAGAACTACATGACTATATGAGAAGTAATGAAGATGATTAGGAGGATTAATAAAGATTATATGATTAGGAGGATTAATAAAGATTATATGATTAGGAAGATTAATAAAGATTATATGATTAGGAGGATTAATAAAGATTATATGATTAGGAGGATTAATAAAGATTATATGATTAGGAAGATTAATAAAGATTATATGATTAGGAAGATTAATAAAGATTATATGAATAGGAAGAATAATAAAGATTATATGAATAGGAAGAATAATACAGATTATATGATTAGGAAGAATAATAAAGATTATATGAATAGGAAGAATAATGAAGATTATATGATTAGGAAGAATAATGAAGATTATATGATTAGGTAATAGAGGACTCAGCCTTAATAGCAAAAAGACAGACGTAATGGTAGCAACAAAGAAAAAGACATCACCTTATTGCAATATAAAGACAAGTGGAACAATATTAAAACAGGTAAATGAATTTAAATATTTGGGAACGTTGTTAACCTCAGATGGTAGATGTACAAAAGAGGTGAGATACTGAATGGCTCAGGAAAAAGCAGCTTTCCAAAAACTGAGTAAGATACTATGCAGTCAATTTTTGACAATAGAAACAAGAAAAAAAGAGTTCTTAAATGTTATGTAAAGCCAGTCTTGACATATGGATGTGAATCATGGACAATAGGACAACAGACAAGAAAATCACTGGAGTCTGTAGAAATGTGGTTTTACAGAAGAATGTTGAGAATACCATGGGCAGCTAAGAAGAGTAATGAAAACGTTATGAAAGAGGCCAAAGCAAAAAGAGAGCTAATTTCCAATATTAGGAAGAAACAATCATCATTTTTTGGCCATGTAATGAGAAGAGAACAACTGGAATATATTGTAACAACTGGGAAAATTGAAGGACGAAATAATAGAGGGAAGCAAAAAGAAAAGATACCAGACAACTTAAGAGAATGGCTTGGCAGAAGGTCAACAACAGAAATTATAAATAACTGTCGAGATCGAAAGTTGTGGAGAGACATGATCACCTAGCCAGCAGGCCCGGTACTTGATGATGATGATGTGATTATGAAGAATGTTTTATTTGTTGTTGTCACCTAGACTACCACGGTGAAGGGATGAACGTATCAGAGCCACTGACACTTGCCACGCATGTCGTAAGATGCAAATTAAGAGGTTTGGAGTCGTCGCCAGTGAAGCCGAGTAGAACGTGCACGGAGCGACCTTATCATCGGAAGTTAGCGATGCATTTTGGGAAATGATGTAAAAAGTGTTGGACTGGATATGGGAAATTTCTGACTTCTATGAAACTGGTTCCACTGCTGGAATGGAGCAGTAAAGTACAGTATATATGTATTGGTGAGAGTTCCCAAGACCAAGAAGAACATTCTTGAAGATCGTCACAAGCAAGAGAAAACAATAACTACACAAGCAGAAAAATATCGACATTTTTTAGACACATCATGAGAGGAGTAAAGTTGGAATACTCGGTAACAACTGGTAAAATAGAGGGCAAGAGAGATGACAGATGACAAAAAAAAGAGAAGACACTAGATAGCTTGGTGTCGGTTGATACAATGCACAGCGTACAGAGAATAATGGAAGACATGATCGCCTACACATGACGATATTGATGAATCTATAACCCACCAATAGTCATCGAACCCAGACCTCCACTCCACAGTAGTTCCCTAACATGTTCTCTCAACTCAGTTTACAATGGAATAAGTTAAGCACATTCTCAGTAGAATGTTAAAATTTCCCTGGACAGCTAAAAAGACCAAAGCGGAAATTCTCAAAGAGGTCAACACAAAAAGGGAACTCCTAAAAAAAAACATCAGAAAAAAAAAATCAATATTTTTTAGCACATCATGAGAAGCGGAAAGTTGGAATACTTGGTTACAACTGGCAAAATAAAGGGAAAGAGAGATCGCGGACGACAAAGAGAGAAGATAATAGATAGCTTGGTGTCATGGCATGGAAAACAGTCAATAACAGAACTGATACGATGCACGATGGATAGAAGGTTGTGTAAGGACATGATCGCCTACGCCAATCGCTATGGCATATGATGATGATGATGATGATGATGATATTGAGGAAAGCTACTTACGGACTAGATTAAGCAAATCTTGCAGATCTTTCTCTTGGTCCGGTGTCTGCAAAACATGACAAGTATTGTTACCATTAGTGACGTATACGTCAAATCATTTATCATTTTCAATCATCTATTAACTAATTTTCCACTGAAACACTATCAACTTGCCTAAAAACGAAAAATCTCATCTCATGTCTTTGCAGAACGTTGCATTCACCACATATCGTCTGAAAGAATCCGTCTCTAGCCAGATCTCCCACAGAACGTTACATTCACCACAGCCTGTCTGAAAGAATCTCTGTCTCTAGCCAGATCTCCCACAGAACGTTACATTCATCACAGCCCGTCTGAAAGAATCTCTGTCTCTAGCCAGATCTCCCACAGAACGTTACATTCACCACAATCCGTCTGAAAGAATCTCTGTCACTAGCCAGATCTTCCACAGAACGTTACATTCACCACAGCTCGTCTGAAAGAATCTCTGTCTCTAGCCAGATCTCTCACAGAACGTTGATTTCACCACAGCCCGTCTGAAAGAATCTCTGTCTCTAGCCAGATCTCTCACAGAACGTTGCATTCACCACAGCCCGTCTGAAAGAATCTCTGTCTCTAGCCAGATCTCCCACAGAACATTACATTCACCACAGCTCGTCTGAAAGAATCTCTGTCTCTAGCCAGATCTCCCACAGAACATTACATTCACCACAGCCCGTCTGAAAGAATCTCTGTCTCTAGCCAGATCTCCCACAGAACGTTACATTCACCACAGCTCGTCTGAAAGAATCTCTGTCACTAGCCAGATCTTCCACAGAACGTTACATTCACCACAGCTCGTCTGAAAGAATCTCTGTCACTAGCCAGATCTCCCACAGAACATTACATTCACCACAGCCCGTCTGAAAGAATCTCTGTCTCTAGCCAGATCTCCCACAGAACGTTACATTCACCACAGCCCGTCTGAAAGAATCTCTGTCTCTAGCCAGATCTCCCACAGAACGTTACATTCATCACAGCCCGTCTGAAAGAATCTCTGTCACTAGCCAGATCTTCCACAGAACGTTACATTCATCACAGCTCGTCTGAAAGAATCTCTGTCACTAGCCAGATCTCCCACAGAACGTTACATTCACCACAGCCCGTCTGAAAGAATCTCTGTCACTAGCCAGATCTCCCACAGAACGTTACATTCATCACAGCCCATCTGAAAGAATCTCTGTCACTAGCCAGATCTCCCACAGAACGTTACATTCATCACAGCCCGTCTGAAAGAATCTCTGTCACTAGCCAGATCTTCCACAGAACGTTACATTCATCACAGCCCATCTGAAAGAATCTCTGTCTCTAGCCAGATCTCCCACAGAACGTTACATTCACCACAGCCCATCTGAAAGAATCTCTGTCTCTAGCCAGATCTCCCACTTCCTCTGTTGTCATGTTCAATGTCTCCTTAACGTCTTGAAACCACTTCCTTCCTTGTCTGCCCCTGATGCGTCACCCAGGAACCACACCTTCCATTATTGTTTTTTTCCAGCCCGTTATGCCTTTTGACGTGACCATATTTTCTTAATTTCCTCTTTAGAATGGTGTTTATAAGCCAATTCTTTTTAATGTTTAAATCTTTTAATATTTCTTCATTGCCCTTTTTCATTATCTAATTTATCTTAAAGACTTTCCTGTAGCATTTTCTTTAACAATCTCATCATAATCATCATCGAGTGCCGTCTCCACATCGAAAGTTGGCTACCATGGAGCGCCATTCCCAGCTGTCTTATGCTTTGATAGTGCAGGTTGTCACAGGCTGACTTGTCCCTATTTGAATGTTATTCGTCCATGTTAGCCTTGGTCTGCCTCTGCCTCTATTACTTTGTAGTTCCCTTCCAAGATTACTTTTAGTAATCTCTGTGTCTTTTAACATGCCTCAAAAATCTCATTTGTCTACAATTGTCTTAAGTAGTTCTCTTTTCATTTTCAGTTGTTTTAAGGCTTCATTCTTTTGTTTTTTTCTTCCATCCTATTCTTCTTAATGATGTTAAATACTTGGGCACAACAATAACATCAGATGGGAGATGCACCACAGAAATAAAAAGCAGAATAGCTCAAGCCAAAATGGCATTTCAGAAAATAAAAAATATCTTATGCAACAAATCTATGTCAATAAAAATGAGAAAGAGAGTTCATCGGTGCTATATAGAACCAATTCTGACCTATGTGAGCGAATCATGGACAGTAGACAAACAAATGAAAAGACGATTAGAGGCCACAGAGATGGGATTTCTCAGAAGAATGTTGAAAGTTCCCTGGACAGCTAAAAAGACCAATGAGGAAATTCTCAAAGAGGCAGACACAAAAAGGGAGCTCTTAAAAAACATAAGAGAGAAGCAATCAACATTTTTCGGGCACATCATGAGAAGAGGAAAGTTGGAATTCTTGGTTACAACTGGCAAAATAAAAGGAAAGAGAGTTCGCGGGCGACAAAGAGAGAAAATACTGGATAGCTTGGTGTCATGGCATGGAAAACAGTCAACAACAGAACTGATACGATGCACTGTAGATAGAAGATTGTGGAGGGACATGATCGCCTACGCCAACCGGTATGGCACATGATGATGATTCTTCTATAAATCCACATTTCAACGTCTTCATTTTTCTATTCTGTTTTCTTGTCTAATGTCCATGTTTCTGCACCATATTAACTATATACTTTACTAACAACTGTCTGTACTGCTTTTAACCCAATTACTGAGTTCTGTAGGGAGAGACTAATAAGACCGGAGTATGAAGGCCATCTAACAACTCGCCATGAAGTGTATCGGTGACAGGTTTTTATTTCAAAACAGTAAAAAAAAAAAAAAAAAAAAAATTGTAAAGAACATTTTCAGCAAAATCTTCTCGCAAAAAAATTGGCAGGAAATTACTTTGGTCAGTAATTGGCAAAAAATTATCAAATCTGTCGGTAATTGACAACAAGCTATCATCTCCGTCATTAATTGACAAGAACCTTTATCATCATCAAATACCAAACCTTTAGGCGTAGGTGATCATGTCTCGCCACAACTTTCTATCTCCGACAGTTATATATCATCTCTGTTGTTGACCTTCTGCCAAGACAGTCTCTTAAGTTGTCTGAAGACACTGCTCACCAGTGAGAAAAATAGAAAAGAAAAGTTGTATTACCCTCTTAGCACTTCGCTAGAGATATAAAGCAGATACCATACATAAATAATGATAGGTCCCCGCAGCGTGCATGGCAATCCGGGACAGAAACACCAGAAAATAAGCTGCAATCACGTGAACAGCACAGATCTAAGAACCAAAATATAGCCCAAGGAACGACAATTTGTAGAAAAAAGATTTTAAGGTAATTATTATAGCCTCCCCTGTTAACAACTGGAGGTTACTCTTTCCTCGGTCTAATCTGTTGAGAAAAGGGAAAGAACATATGGAGGAAAGGAATGAGGAAGGGAAAGGGGAGGAGAAGTGAGAAGAGGGAGGGTCGGGGAAGTAGGGGGAATAGAGGGGTTAGGAGGATGAGTAAAAAGAAGAGGGGAAAAAGAAGGGTAGATGAGGGGAAGGAGGAGGAAGAGGTTTATGAGGATGAGTGAAAGGGAGAGGGGAGGGGAAGGGAAAAAAAGAAGATGAGGTGAAGGAGCAGAAATATGGGAAAGGAAGGTAGTAGGAGAAGGAGGGGAGGGAAGGAGGAGAGGAGGAAGAGAGTTAAGAGGAAGAGGGACAGGAAGAGGCGAGAGTATGGAGGAGAGGTATTTGAGGATGAAGGGAGGGGGATGAAGAGGGGATGGAGCAGAAATATGGGAAGGGAATGTGGAGAGGAAGAAGAAAGAGAAAAGGAGGAAGAAGAAGGAAGAGAGAAAAAAAAACAAAATAGAGAAGGACTGAGGATGATAAGGGGTAAGAGAAGGATGCAGATGTGCAGAAGAATAAAATGGAAAAAGGAGTTGGAAAAGAAAAAAAAGTAACATAAGAAATAGAAAAAGAAAATTGAAGAAAGAAAAAATATATTTTGACAGATTTTATCAAAAACTAAGAGGGTTGATTGAAGAGGGTGGAGGGAAGGTGGTTGATTGGAGAGGGTGGAGGGAAGGTGGTTGATTGAAGAGGGTGGAGGGAAGGTGGTTGATTGAAGAGGGTGGAGGGAAGGTGGTTGATTGGAGAGGGTGGAGGGAAGGTGGTTGATTGAAGAGGGTGGAGGGAAGGTGGTTGATTGGAGAGGGTGGAGGGAAGGTGGTTGATTGAAGAGGGTGGAGGGAAGGTGGTTGATTGGAGAGGGTGGAGGAAAGGTGGTTGATTGGAGAGGGTGGAGGGAAGGTGGTTGATTGAAGAGGGTGGAGGGAAGGTGGTTGATTGGAGAGGGTGGAGGGAAGGAGGTTGATTGAAGAGGGTGGAGGGAAGGTGGTTGATTGGAGAGGGTGGGGGGAAGGTGGTTGATTGGAGAGGGTGGAAGGAAGGTGGTTGATTGAAGAGGGTGGAGGGAAGGTGGTTGATTGGAGAGGGTGGAGGGAAGGTGGTTGATTGGAGAGGGTGGAGGGAAGGTGGTTGATTGAAGAGGGTGGAGGGAAGGTGGTTGATTGGAGAGGGTGGAGGGAAGGTGGTTGATTGAAGAGGGTGGAGGGAAGGTGGTTGATTGAAGAGGGTGGAGGGAAGGTGGTTGATTGGAGAGGGTGGAGGGAAGGTGGTTGATTGAAGAGGGTGGAGGGAAGGTGGTTGATTAGAGAGGGTGGAGGAAAGGTGGTTGATTGAAGAGGGTGGAGAGAAGGTGGTTGATTGGAGAGGGTGGAGGGAAGGTGGCTGATTGGAGAGCGTGGAGGGAAGGTGGTTGATTGAAGGGGGTGGAGGGAAGGTGGTTGATTGGAGAGGGTGGAGGGAAGGTGGTTGATTGAAGAGGGTGGAGGGAAGGTGGTTGATTGAAGAGGGTGGAGGGAAGGTGGTTGATTGAAGAGGGTGGATGGAAGGTGGTTGATTGGAGAGGGTGGAGGGAAGGTGGTTGGTTGAAGAGGGTGGAGGGAAGGTGGTTAATTGGAAAGGGTGGAGGGAAGGTGGTTGATTGAAGAGGGTGGAGGGAAGGTGGTTGATTGAAGAGGGTGGAGGGAAGACGGTTGATTGAAGAGGGTGGAGGGAAGGTGGTTGATTGAAGAGGGTGGAGGGAAGGTGGTTGAGGGGAGAGGATGGAGGATAGGGGTTGAGGGGAGAGGGTGGAGGAAAAGTGGTTGAGGGGAGAGGGTGGAGGAAAGGGAGTTGATGGGAGAGGGTGGAGGAAATTGGGTGAACTTTATCTTGAACAGACAAAGTAATGGAACCATTATCTGACAGAGAAAGTAATGGAACCATTATCTGACAGAGAAAGTAATGGAATCATTATCTGATCGAGAAAGTAATGGAACCATTATCTGACAGAGAAAGTAATGGAATCAATATCTGACAGAGAATGTAATTGAACCATTATCAGACACAGAAAGTAATGGGACCATTATCTGACAGAGAAAGTAATGGAATCAATATCTGACAGAGAGATAGTAATGGAACCAATATCTGACAGAGAAAGTAATGGAATCAATATCTGACAGAGAAAGTACTGGAATCATTATCTGACAGAGAAAGTAATGGAACCATTATTTGACAGAGAAAGTAATGGAATCAATATCTGACAGAGAAAGTACTTGAATCATTATCTGACAGAGAAAGTAATTGAATCAATATCTGACAGAGAAAGTACTGGAATCATTATCTGACAGAGAAAATAATGGAATCAATATCTGACAGAGAAAGTACTTGAATCATTATTTGACAGAGAAAGTAATTGAATCAATATCTGACAGTGAAAGTACTGGAATCAGTATCTAACAGAGAAAGTAATGGAATCAATATCTGACAGAGAAAGTACTGGAATCAATATCTGACAGAGAAAGTATTGGAATCAATATCTGTCAGAGAAAGTACTGAAATAAAATTCTGAGTTAGTAATGGAATATATATATAACAGAGAAGGTTATGGAATCAAATTCTGAGAGATATAGTGCTAGAATCAGTAGGTGACTGAAAAAGTGCTGGAAACAATATTGAAAAGATAAAGTGATGAAAACAATATATAAAAAAGAGAAATTGTTTGAAAAAATACTGTAAAAAATATCGGAAAGAGAAAGAATTGTAAACAATATTGGACATAGAAAGTACCAGAGTCAGTATTGGACTGAGGCAGAACAAGATTAAGACACGGCAGGCTTCACTAAGCTGCAGTGATCTAAAGTTAAACTGTATGAGAATGATTGCGTTTCTTGACTGCAGTGAAAATTATTATTACTTCATTTAACAAACTAATTTCTTCTACAACAGACTAGATCAAATCATACCAGAGCAGTAACGAGCAGATAAGACCAGAACAGAGCAGAGGCAAGCAGATTAGACCAGAACAGAGCAGAGACTAGAACAGAGCAGAAGCAAGCAGAGACTAGAACAGAGTAGAAGCAAGCAGATTAGATTAGAACAGAGCAGAAGCAAGCAGATTAGACTAGAACAGAGCAGAAGCAAGCAGAGACAAGCAGAGACAAGTAGATTAGACCAGAACAGAGCAGAGGCAAGCAGATTAGATTAAAACAGAGCAGAGGCAAGCAGATTAGATTAGAACAGAGCAGAAGCAAGCAGATTAGATTAGAACAGAGCAGAAGCAAGCAGATTAGATTAGAACAGAGCAGAAGCAAGCAGAGACTAGAACAGAGAAGAGGCAAGCAGATTAGACCAGAACAGAGCAGAAGCAAGCAGATTAGACCAGAACAGAGCAGAGGCAAGCAAATTAGATTAGAACAGAGCAGAAGCAAGCAGATTAGACCAGAACAGAGCAGAGGCAAGCAGATTAATTTAGAACAGAGCAGAAGCAAGCAGATTAGATTATAATAGAGCAGAAGCAAGCAGAATAGATTAGAACAGAGCAGAGGCAAGCAGATTAAACTAGAACTGTGCAGAGGCAAGCAGATTAAACTAGAACAGAGCAGATTAGATTAGAACAGAGCAGAAGCTAGCAAATTAAACCAGAACAGAGCAGAGGCAAGCAGATTAGATTAGAACAGAGCAGAAGCAAGCAGATTAGACCAGAACAGAGCAGAGGCAAGCAGATTAGACTAGAACAGAGCAGAGGCAAGCAGATTAGACTAGAACAGAGCAGAGGCATGCAGATTAGATTAGAACAGAGCAGAGGCAAGCAGATTAGACTAGAACAGAGCAGAAGCAAGCAGATTAGATTAGAACAGAGCAGAAGCAACCAGATTAGACTAGAACAGAGCAGATTAGACTAGAACAGAGCAGAGGCAAGCAGATTAGACTAGAACAGAGCAGAAGCAAGCAGATTATACCAGAATAGAGCAGAGGCAAGCAGATTAAACAAGAACAGATCAGAGGCAAGCAGATTAGATTAGAACAGAGCAGAAGCAAGCAGATTAGACTAGAACAGAGCAGAGGCAAGCAGATTAGACTAGAACAGAACAGAGGCAAGCAGATTAGATTAGAACAGAGCAGAAGCAAGCAGAATAGATTAGAACAGAGCAGAGGCAAGCAGATTAAACTAGAACTGTGCAGAGGCAAGCAGATTAAACTAGAACAGAGCAGATTAGATTAGAACAGAGCAGAAGCAAGCAGATTTGACTAGAACAGAGCAGAAGCAAGCAGATTAGGCTAGAACAGAGCAGAAGCAAGCAGATTAGACTAGAACAGAGCAGAGGCATGCAGATTAGATTAGAACAGAGCAGAGGCAAGCAGATTAGACTAGAACAGAGCAGAAGCAAGCAGATTAGATTAGAACAGAGCAGAAGCAACCAGATTAGACTAGAACAGAGCAGAGGCAGGCAGA
Source organism: Megaustenia siamemsis (assembly GCA_032433765.1). Taxonomy (NCBI): domain Eukaryota; kingdom Metazoa; phylum Mollusca; class Gastropoda; order Stylommatophora; family Ariophantidae; genus Megaustenia; species Megaustenia siamemsis. The sequence goes on along the minus strand of JAVIAB010000099.1, from coordinate 22,057,887 downwards.
TTAGACTAGAACAGAGCAGAAGCAAGCAGATTAGATTAGAACAGAGCAGATGCAAGCAGATTAGACTAGAACAGAGCAGAAGCAAGCAGATTAGATTAGAACAGAGCAGAAGCAAGCAGATTAGACTAGAACAGAGCAGAAGCAAGCAGATTAGACTAGAATAGAGCAGAGGCAAGCAGATTAGACTAGAACAGAGCAGAGGCAAGCAGATTAAACTAGAACAGAGCAGAGAAGTGAAAAAATTTCTAGACTTGACTAAACTTGATTAAATTTGACTAGACTAGACATAACTTGACTTGATTAGATTAGACTAGATTTGACTAGACTAGAAGAGAGCAGAGACGATAAGAGGAGAGCCGTCTAGAATTGATTAGACTAGACTAGATTTGACTAAACTAGAAGAGTGCAGAGAAGAGGGTAGGAGAGCAGACTAGACTAGACTAGAACAAAGCAGAGAAGAGTAGAGCAGAGTAGACTTGACTAGACCTGGCTAGACTTGACTAGGCTAGACTAGATTTGAGTAGATTAGGCTAGACTAGAACAGAGCAGAGAAGAGGGTAGGAGAGCAGACTAGACTAGACTAGAACAAAGCAGAGAAGAGGAGAGCAGAGTAGACTTGACTAGACCTGGCTAGACTTGACTAGGCTAGACTATACTAGACTAGACTAGATTAGACTAGGCTAAACTAGACTAGATTTGACTATAGACTAGAACAGAGCAGAGTAGAGGAGAGGAGAGCAGACTAGACTAGACTTGACTACACTATATTTGACTAGACTAGACTAGACTAGACTAGAACAGAGCAGAGAAGAGGAGAGGAGACTAGTCTAGACTTGACTACTCTATATTTGACTAGACTAGACTAGACTAGAACAGAGCAGAGAAGAGGAGAGCAGACTAGATAGACTAGACTAAAACAGAATAAAACCAGACAGGGCCGATTTGTGACATTGCATATGAATATACATAACAGTAAACATAAATCTATCACCATAGAGTTGATGTATAGTAATGGGAAAATAGCATATTTACTGCCATATATAAATATATAATATTGTTTGCTAATAGAAACTGTCCAAGTTAAATTATGGCTGTTCTGTATACAAGAGATTAGACAGAACGTTATCAGTGTATCGTGGTACATGCACCTATGTATGGACAATTTGTTGTCGCATTATAATAATTGCGCTATAATAAATGGTGATAATAGTAGTTTAGATAATTAGATGAATGCTCTAGAAGCTACAGAGTCATTACGGAATCCCCATAAAGTTTATTAACCTGATAAGAACAATGTATGAAGGAATGAAATGTAGTGTTGTGTATGAAGGGCAGCTTACAGAAGCATTTGAAATAAGAACAGGAGTAAGGCAGGGATGCCTTCTATCTCCATTTCTCTTTCTACTGGCCATAGATTGGATTATGAAAATAACTCAAAACAACAGAAATGGGATCCAGTGGTCACTGACCAAGAAACTTAATGACTTAAACTTTCCTGATGAAATAGCATTGCTCTCCAATCACACAGCTATCAACAGATGCAAGATAAAATGAACATACTTTATAAGAGATTACAACAGCTGGGACTGAATAAAAAATATAGGTAAGACCAAAATTACGAGAATAAATACAGTTGGCAATAACCAAATAACAATAGGAGAAATATCCCAAGTAGACGTAAAATTATATATATATATATATATATATATATATATATATATATATATATATATATATATATATATATTATATCTGGGCAGTATCATAGATACCGAAAGAGGAACAGAAAATGATACCAAAATAAGAATACAAAAAGCATGAAGAGCCATCCTTGCACTAGGAAACATTGGAAAGTCTCGAGAAATTAGGTTATTATATGTAGGTCCTATTATAAGGCTGCGAAACAAGGAGAACAACTAAAATGACAATCACGAAGATACATTAATGGATGCTTACGCAGAATAAAAGGATGGAAATGGCAGGACAAAATCATAAAATGGGAAAGTGCCAGTTATATACAAATGGACAAAGAGATACAATGAAGACGAATGCGCTGGATAGGACACACACTGCGGAAGCCAACTGTGAGAATTACACGACAGACCATCTTCGGAATCCCCAGGGGAAGAGACAAAGAGGAAGACCATAATATTCTTAGAGAAGACAGATGGAAGCAGAGATGAAGATGATGGGGAAGACATGGAATGATCTTAAAAGGATCGCAAGAAACAGAACGGTTTAGAAAGTGTTTGTTGAAGACCTATGCTCCACAGGGAGCTGAAAGTGTTTGTTGAGGACCTATGCTCCACAGGGAGCTGAAAGTCTTTGTTGAAGACCTATACTCCACAGGGAGCTGAAAGTGTTTGCTGAAAACCTATGCTCCACAGGGAACTGAAAGTGTTTGCTGAAGACCTATGCTCCACAGGGAACTGAAAGTGTTTGCTGAAGACCTATGCTCCACAGGGAACTGAAAGTGTTTGCTGAAGACCTATGCTCCACTGGGAGCTAAAACGAAGAGGAAGACAAATTATGATAACGACTGTTTTAGTCCCAACGACGATAATAATAATTATCAATAATATTTAAAAAAGGATAACTGGTCTAGAATTAACGATATTACAGTGACAGTAATTAAATAATTTTAAAAGTAATTCAAAAGTAAATAAAGTTCAATGAAATATATAAGAGAGTTATGTAATTAGATGTTGGAAAAAGATCTAGCGTACCCTGACACCGGTACCACCAATAACAATGCACATTACGAAATCGAACGATACAACATTGTCAATTAAGGACTTTTTAAAATCACACATCATGAAGAGCATGTGTAAGGAACGGTATAAAAACATTTGAGACTGTGCTAAGGCAAAACCTAGAAGAGAAAAGACTCATGAAAAAGGAGGGGAAAACCCTGTGGATCAGTGGGCCTGACTTGTTCATTCTGTGGCCGTGTGTGTTTGTCAAACATTGGTAGAATTAGCCACGAGAGAAGTTGTTCGACATATAACAAAACCTCCAAAAAGCTCAAAAAGTGCTGAAAAAGCTCATTGGCTGACTAAGCTCAGTGCCTGACCAAGCTCTGTGCCTGACCAAGCTCTGTGCCTGACCAAGCTCTGTGCCTGACCAAGCTCTGTGCCTGACCAAGCTCTGTGCCTGACCAAGCTCTGTGCCTGACTAATCTCTGTGCTTGACTAAGCCCTGTGCCTGACCAAGCTCTGTGCCTGACCAAGCCCTGTGCCTGACCAAGCCCTGTGCCTGACCAAGCTCTGTGCCTGACCAAGCCCTGTGCCTGACCAAGCTCTGTGCCTGACCAAGCCCTGTGCCTGACCAAGCTCTGTGCCTGACCAAGCCCTGTGCCTGACTAAGCTCTGTGCCTGACCAAGCCCTGTGCCTGACTAAGCTCTGTGCCTGACCAAGCCCTGTGCCTGACTAAGCTCTGTGCCTGACCAAGCTCTGTGGCTGACCAAGCTCTGTGCCTGACCAAGCTCTGTGGCTGACCAAGCTCTGTGCCTAACTAAGCTTTGTGCCTAACTAAGCTCTGTGGCGACCAAGCTCTGTGGCTGATCGGGATCTGTGCCTGACCAAGCTCTGTGGCGACCAAGCTCTGTGCCTGACCAAGCTCTGTGCCTGACCAAGCTCTGTGGCTTAGTTGGCACAGTGACATAGGCTGGTTGTACCTATTTTGAATTTGGTGAACATGTGGTTTCTCATTCTGTTGTGGCCAGTGCGTAGGCGAAGTATGATGACTTGATCCCTCCTTGATAGTTGATTGTATCCGTCACTCTTGTTATACTTTGGGTGTTCTCGTTTCCATTTTTCATGGAACTGACCCTTGAGGATGGATTTGGTTTCATCATAACTGAGCGGATGGTTCTCTTGTGGTAATCTCCCTCCCTCTTTAGCAAATTTGTCTGCGCGTTCGTTCCCGTGTATATTGCAGTGTGATGGTATCCACTGAATGACTACTCTCTGGAAGTTATTGCATAGTTGGTCCAGGGTTGTTCTCAAGTCATCTAGTTCATTGTTCTTGGGGCTTTTTAGAGCTGATAATACTGACAGTGCATCAGTCAGAATCACCAATTTATTGTGCATGTTATTTTTTTTTTTGAATAGCCAGTTCTGCAGTGCAATTGAGAGCTTCAGATTCTGCTTTAAAGTTGTTTGAGAATTTCCCAGTAGCTATTGACTTGGTGATCTCTTCCTGGTTTTTCAGTTTCAGGAACACACCTCCTCCTCCATTTCTGGTGGAATTTTTAGCGGAGCCATCTTTGTATATGTGGGACCAGCAGTCTTGTAGGTAGCTGTCGTGTGTGTGTGTGTTTCTGCTATGTACTTGCTCTCTGTGTCTGTTTGGGTGCCTTTTTTCATGATTCCTATTATGTTTTCCTTAAGTTCTGGTATTTTGTGTTTCCCATGAGGAGTCATATCAGATGGGCATAAGGGTTTCAATGCTGTTTGGGGTGCTCACTAATCAAATTGGGAAGGGAAGAGTTAATCTCCGCCACATCTCAGAAAGCAGACCATTCTAGTGAAGGATGGACGGAGGTTGTGATGACGTCACCAGAAGTGTCTCAAACACCGTCAAGGTTATGGGAGCATGTAAAATAAACAAAAAAAACACTGTATTGAACAGCTAAACTAATAGAAAGACAAGCTGCAACGTTTCGGCAAAAGCCTTCATCAGGTATAACAAACTATACAATTCAAACATATAAATCAAAGCCAGAAAATACAACACGGATACAAAAAATAAGATAAGCACAAATAGCAAATATATGTAATATATGTTGCTGCTTTTCCCTTTGTCATTTGTTTGTATAACTTTTTCCACTTCCGATTTTAAGATTGTATAGCCTAATGTACATTTTATCATTTGTTTCTTGTCTCTTTCGTCATTAAATAATTCTCTTATATATTGCTGCCATCTTTTGATTATATTTTTGTTGTCTGTTAGCATTTTTCATTTTTTGTTTGCAATATATCGTTTTTCTGTGGCTTTTTTTTGGTTTTTGCTAGTCATTCTCTTTATTTATGTGCGCATTCTGCTTAAATCTTGTTTATTTTCCATAGTTTAGATTTCTAGATATCTTTAGCTGAGCCTGTCTACTTTTACTGTTTTGCACATTTTGCGTATTTCATTTTCTATTGTGCTGTATTGTGTAGTTTTCTCAGCTTCTCTTCTTTCTTCCATTTTTTTCCAAAGTTAGTTGTTAGTTATCCATTTTTGTTTTTTGTTCGTTTATTTTTTTTTTGGGTAAGATGTCGCAGTTTTCTTGTGTGCTTTTCTTTATTTATTGCCATTTGGTTATAACTTTTTCATCAGGATTTTCTCTTCTGTATTGCTCAATCCCTTCTTCTAGCAGCTTCTGATATGTGTTCTTTACTTGTATTGTATAGGTATCATTGACATCCTTTAGTAGTAATAGAAATAGTAGTAATAGAAATAGTAGTAATAGAAATAGTAATAATAGAAATAGTAGTAATAGAAATAGTAATAATAGAAATAGTAATAATAGAAATAGTAGTAATAGAAATAGTAATAATAGAAATAGTAGTAATAGAAATAGTAATAATAGAAATAGTAATAATAGAAATAGTAATAATAGAAATAGTAGTAATAGAAATAGTAGTAATAGAAATAGTAATAATAGAAATAGTAATAATAGAAATAGTAGTACATTAACGAGGTGACAACGTTAAACTTACTTCAGATGCGGCGTTGGCACTCCTCTTTTTAACTGAGGAATAAACAAGAAAGATAAGAATTCATTACAATAAATAAGAAAGATAAGAATGTGTTACAATAAATAAGAAAGATAAGAATGTGTTACAATAAATACGAAAGATAAGAATGTGTTACAATAAACAAGAAATATAAGAATGTGTTACAAAAAACAAGAAAGATAAAAATGCGTTACAATAAATAAGAAAGATAAGAATGTGTTACAATAAATAAGAAAGATAAGAATGTGTTACAATAAATAAGAAAGATAAGAATTTGTTACAAAAAAAACAGCAATCTTTTATTGACTGACTCACAAAGTGGGAGCCGCGATAGCTCAGTGGTTAGTGAACTGGACTACAAAGGACAAGAGGTAGGGTTCGATCCCAACCGACGGCTTCCGGTTCACCAACCTTTAATGGGTACCAGATTTTTTTTTCTGGGAAAGTAAACCGGCACGGGCGTAATACCGACCACATTACCCCAAAAATCATGTGCTGAAGGTCTGTAAAATTTATGGTCACTAACACCATATTCCCTGAACGCCACTTGGCGTGACGGGGGCTCTTACATTTTTTTTTTTACTCACAAAGTATGCTACAAAAGATTGACAGACAGTGACTGCGGCAGGAGTGGATGCAGCTCTTGGATGGCTCTACAGTGAGTGCGTTAACCTGGGTGTACTGTCTGGGGTTCAAATAGTAATAATCATTATCATCATCGAGTGCCATCTCCGCAACGAAGGTTGGCTACCATGGAGCGCCAGTCTGCTCTGTTTCTTGCTTTGATGGTGCAGGTTGTCATAGGCTGGTTTGTCCTTCTTTTGATGTTACTCGTCTATATTAGTCTTGGTCTGCCTCTGCCTTTTTTACCTTGTATTTTCCCTTCCGATATTACTTTTATTAGATTGTTGTGTCTTTTAACATGCCTCAAAAATTTCATTTGTCTTGTTCTAATTGTGTTTAGTAGTTCTCTTTTCATTTTTAGTTGTTTTAAGACTTCATCGGTTGTTTTCTTTTCCTTCCATCCAATTCTACCTATTCTTCTATATATCCACATTTCAAAGGCTTCAATTTTCTGTTCTGTTTTCTTGTCTAATGTCAATGTTAAAATATTAATAAATGAATATTATTAAGGAGGGAGTCTTTGGAGGAGATAATCAGCAAATCAATTCAGAGGAAGAGGTATGTTTACAGCACTCGGAAAAAATGACAAATAATCAACAACAGGAAAAAAAACAAAGTACAATATATGGTCCGAAGCAGGATCGAACCCGTACTCATTGGCACTGCGCCATGCCACGAAAAGCCAAACTCTAGGGAACACTGCCAGCTCAGCTAACTTCTGTACTGTCCAGGACATGCTGGTGTACACAGCAATGAAATAGCCAATAAGCTCGCAGCAGCTCTGACACTGATTGTGGCTTTACTTGGTACAAAGAAGACATCGCCAAGTTTGTTCTTCATTCCTTAAGAGAAGAGGATGAGAATGGGTGGGACTATCTATTCTATCTTTACGACACATATTACCACTGCTGGTGTATGTCGGGAAGAGGGGGCGGGGGGGCAACGATAGAACCAGAGGGATAAGGGCCGCTTGGTCAAGCAGTCGCCACGACGTGTGAGACTCAGGATTTTTATTTCACCCCCAATAGAAAAAATCCTTACTGTCTACCGCGGGTTTCGAACACCGTACATCGGATTTTCAGCCAGCGGAACAATGGTTTTAGCCGCACGACCACGCGCACCTCATGGATGAGACAATGATGTATATATCGAAAGACTGAGGAGTCTAAAGGTGGAAAATGGGTCTGAACTATCCAGAGTTCTTAGTGGGAAAAGCAGATGTATCTATAATGAGCACTTTACAGCAGCAATCAATCTGCATCATCATCATCGTCATCATGTGCCATACCGGTTGGCGTAGGTGATCATGTCCTTCCACAATCTTCTATCTACAGTGCATCGTATCAGTTCTGTTGTTGACTGTTTTCCATGCCATGACACCAAGCTATCCAGTATTTTTTCTCTTTGTCGTCCGCGATCTCTCTTTCCTTTTCTTTTGACAGTTGTAACCAAATATTCCAACTTTCCTCTTCTCATGATGTGCTCTAAAAATGTTGATTGTTTCTTTCTGATTTTTTTTAAGAGCTCCTTTTTTGTTCTGGCCTCTATGAGAACTTCCTCATTGGTCTTTTTAGCTGTCCAGGGAACTTTCAACATTCTTCTGAGAAATCCCATCTCTGTGGCCTCTAATCGTCTTTTCATTTGTTTGTCTACTGTCCATGATTAGCTTGGATAGGTCAGAATTGGTTCATTATAGCACCCATCTGCATACGCTTCGAAGAAATGCTGGGACGGACGGTGGAGCGGATATGGGTATGTTGCGAAGGCAGTAAAACTACATGAAAATAATAGAATAGTCTGTCTCAACGCTTTCTTTATTTTGTCTCTCTCTCTCTCTCTGTCTCTCTCTCTCTCTCTCTCTCTCTCATAACCTGACCTCCTTCCATCCTGCCTACTGAAATCGTGTCTAGTTCCATCACACATTCCACGGAACCCAAATTGAAATAATTTTTCTTCAATCAATCTCTCCAGTCCCAATCTTCCACTGTCAATCCTGAGTGTTGTAATCATTTCAATATCGAATGATTGTCTATCCAATCCTGTCTTTTCCCAATCTTATCTGCCAACTTTTCTGCCACAATTTTGTCCACCTGAACTCTGTCTGTCGATCTCCCTCCCTCTTCCCATTATATGTTCAACCATTCTGTCTTCCCATTCTATCTGTCAATCTTTCTCCCTCTTCCCATTATATGTTCAACCATTCTGTCTTCTTACTCTATCTGTCAATCTCTCTCCCTCTTCCCATTATATATTCAACTATTCTGTCTTCCCACTCTATATGTCAATCTCTCTCCCTCTTCCCATTATATATTCAACTATTCTGTCTTCCCACTCTATATGTCAATCTCTCTCCCTCTTCCCATTATATATTCAACTATTCTGTCTTCCCACTCTATATGTCAATCTCTCTCCCTCTTTCCATTATATGTTCAACCATTCTGTCTTTCCACTCTATATATCAATCTCTCTCCCTCTTTCCATTATATGTTCAACCATTCTGTCTTCTTACTCTATCTGTCAATCTTTCTCCCTCTTCCCATTATATGTCCAAGCATTCTGTCCTCTCACTCTGTCTGTCGATCTCTCTCCCTCTTCCCATTATATATTCAACTATTCTGTCCTCTCACTCTATCTGTCAATCTCTCCCTCTTCCCATTATATGTTCAACTATTCTGTCCTCTCAGTCTATCTGTCAATTTCTCTCCCTCTTCCCATTATATATTCAACTATTCTGTCCTCTCACTCTATCTGTCAATCTCTCTCCCTCTTCCCATTATATATTCAACTATTCTGTCCTCTCACTCTATCTGTCAATCTCTCTCCCTCTTCCCATTATATATTCAACTATTCTGTCCTCTCACTCTGTCTGTCGATCTCTCTCCCTCTTCCCATTATATATTCAACTATTCTGTCCTCTCACTCTATCTGTCAATCTCTCCCTCTTCCCATTATATGTTCAACTATTCTGTCCTCTCAGTCTATCTGTCAATTTCTCTCCCTCTTCCCATTATATATTCAACTATTCTGTCCTCTCACTCTATCTGTCAATCTCTCTCCCTCTTCCCATTATATATTCAACTATTCTGTCCTCTCACTCTATCTGTCAATCTCTCTCCCTCTTCCCATTATATATTCAACTATTCTGTCCTCTCACTCTATCTGTCAATCTCTCTCCCTCTTCCCATTATATATTCAGCCATTTTATCTTCCCGCTCGATCTGTCTATTTTGTCTATACCTAATTTAAATATTGCCTCTAACATCACTCAATCTCGCTCTTCACCATTCTATCAACCGCTATCCATCTTCCCATATAGTCTCCAATGGACTGGGTGGTCTAGAGACAACACACCGGCCTCGAGACAGAGATGTTGTGGGTTCAAATCCCGGCTACACCGGTTGGGATTTTTATTTTATGATTTTCTCTCTGCGGCAACCACCCCTGGTCTCAGCAGCGAGGCACGGCTTGAAACGTCAGTTACTCATGGACGGAAAAAAATATGAGTACCTCCGAAGACGCAGTTATCTGCCTGTGCGGCGAGGGACCCCTGTGCACACGGCTGGAAGGGAAAAACGGATTAACACGCAAAATTCAGTTCCTAGTCTCTAGGGACTTCGTCAGAGTTGAAAGCTGGCGAACGCAAAAAAAATAAAAAATAGTCTTCAACGGTACTCTATCTGCACACCATTCTTTCGACCTTCTGTCTATCAGCGCATTACTTCTACGTCTATTCTGTCCGCCCATATTCTCTCCACTCACCCTATTTCCCCCAAATATCCCTCGCCCCAGTTTATTTGCCTCCAAAAAACTCACCCATTTTTCAAGAATATCTTTCACCCCAATCTATTTGTTTAAAATATCCCCGAACACACCCTATTTGTTTAAAATATCCCCACCCACTCTACTTGCCCAAATCCCCAATCTATCTGTCCCAAAATATCCCCATCCACTCTACTTGCCCAAATACCCAATCTATCTGTCCCAAAATATCCCCACCCACTCTACTTGACCAAATACCCAATCTATTTGTCCCAAAATATCACCCATCTATCTTTTCAGCAAAAATATCACTCACCCCACTCGATTTACCCAAAATAGCACCCACCCCAATCTATTTACCCAAAATATCACCCACCCCAATATAATTACCAAAAATATCACCCACCCCAATATAATTACCAAAAATATCACCCACCCCAATATAATTACCAAAAATATCACCCACCCCAAAATAATTACCAAAAATATCACCCACCCCAATATAATTACCAAAAATATCACCCACTGCAATATAATTACCAAAAATATCACCCACCCCAATATAATTACCAAAAATATCACCCACCCCATATAATTACCAAAAATATCACCCACCCCAATCTATTACCAAAAATATCACCCACCCCAATATATTACCAAAATATCACCCATCCCAATATAATTACCAAAAATATCACCCACCCCAATATAATTACCAAAAATATCACCCACCCCAATATAATTACCAAAAATATCACCCACCCCAATATAATTACCAAAAATATCACCCACCCCAATATAATTACCAAAAATATCACCCACCCCAATCTATTTACTCAAAATATCACCCACCCCAAACTATTTACCCAAAATATCACCCACCCCAATCTATTTACCCAAAATATCACCCACCACAATCTATTTATCCAAAATATCACCCACCCCAATCTATTTACCCTAAATATCACCCACCCCAATCTATTTACCCAAAATATCACCCACCCCAATTTATTTACCCAAAATATCACCCACCCCAATCTATTTACCCTAATTATCACCCACCCCAATCTATTTATCCAAAATATCACCCACCCCAATCTATTTACCCTAAATATCACCCACCCCAATCTATTTACCCAAAATATCACCCACCACAATCTATTTACCCAAAATATCACCCACCCCAATCTATTTACCCAAAATATCACCCACCCCAATTTATTTACCCAAAATATCACCCACCCCAATCTATTTACCCAAAATATCACCCACCCCAATCTATTTACCCTAAATATCACCCACCCCAATCTATTTATCCAAAATATCACCCACCCCAATCTATTTACCCTAAATATCACCCACCCCAATCTATTTATCCAAAATATCACCCACCCCAATCTATTTACCCTAAATATCACCCACCCCAATCTATTTACCCAAAATATCACCCACCACAATCTATTTACCCAAAATATCACCCACCCCAATCTATTTACCCAAAATATCGCCCACCCCAATCTATTTACCCAAAATATCACCCACCCCAATTTATTTACCCAAAATATCACCCACCCCAATCTATTTACCCTAAATATTACCCACCCCAATCTATTTATCCAAAATATCACCCACCCCAATATAATTACCAAAAATATCACCCACCCCAATATAATTACCAAAAATATCACCCACCCCAATATAATTACCAAGAATATCACCCACCCCAATATAATTACCAAAAATATCACCCACCCCAATATAATTACCAAAAATATCACCCACCCCAATCTATTTACTCAAAATATCACCCACCCCAAACTATTTACCCAAAATATCACCCACCCCAATCTATTTACCCAAAATATCACCCACCACAATCTATTTATCCAAAATATCACCCACCCCAATCTATTTACCCTAAATATCACCCACCCCAATCTATTTACCCAAAATATCACCCACCCCAATTTATTTACCCAAAATATCACCCACCCCAATCTATTTACCCTAATTATCACCCACCCCAATCTATTTATCTAAAATATCACCCACCCCAATCTATTTACCCTAAATATCACCCACCCCAATCTATTTACCCAAAATATCACCCACCACAATCTATTTACCCAAAATATCACCCACCCCAATCTATTTACCCAAAATATCACCCACCCCAATTTATTTACCCAAAATATCACCCACCCCAATCTATTTACCCAAAATATCACCCACCCCAATCTATTTACCCTAAATATCACCCACCCCAATCTATTTATCCAAAATATCACCCACCCCAATCTATTTACCCTAAATATCACCCACCCCAATCTATTTTCCCAAAATATCACCCACCACAATCTATTTACCCAAAATATCACCCACCCCAATCTATTTACCCAAAATATCACCCACCCCAATCTATTTACCCAAAATATCACCCACCCCAATTTATTTACCCAAAATATCACCCACCCCAATCTATTTACCCTAAATATCACCCACCCCAATCTATTTATCCAAAATATCACCCACCCCAATCTATTTACCCTAAATATCACCCACCCCAATCTATTTGTCCCAAATACACCCAACCCACTCTGTATGCCACCATACTGTTCATCTTCACTCTATCTTCTCACTCTATCTTCTCACTCTATCTCCTCACTCTCTCTTCTCACTATATCTTCTCACTCTATCTCCTCATTCTATCTTCTCATTCTATCTCCTCACTCTATCTTCTCCATTTGATCAAACCCAACCCTGCCTGTTACAAACCCTTCAGTTACAAACCACTGTTCAGTTCTTACATTCGACCGCCGTAACATTTACAACCGTAAATATCAGCCACCGATATCAATTATATACCATGCTAGCCCAGTAGCCAGCATACAGTCCAAGCTGATAATCCAAAGTGTCGGATCGATTAACATCACCAGGTAACATAATGTAGTTTATATTGGGAACCTCACACTTACAGTGACTCGGAAACTGTACACGCCAGCGTTTCTCAAGCTTTGGTCCAGCGGTCCCCTTAGGGGTCCGCCAAGGCTTCAAGAATAGTAGGATATTTTAAAGCTAAATGAAAAGAGATGATGTATGAATGAATGTATAAAAGAAAATAACGCCTGTTGACTAATATGATGTCTCCACAACTTTCGATATCGACAGTTATTTATCATTTCTGTTGTTGACCTTATGCCAAGTCATTCTCTTAAGCTGTCTGGTATTTTTTCTCTTTGCTTCCCTCTATCTCTTCGTCCCTCAATTTTCCCAGTTTTTACAATATATTCTAACTGTCCTCTTCTCATTACATGGCCAAAAAATGATGATTGTTTCTTCCTAATATTGGAAATTAGCTCTCATTTTGCTTTGGCCTTTTTCAAAACGTTTTCATTTTTTTCTTAGCTGTCCACGGCGTTCTCAACATTCTTTTGTAAAACCATATTTCTACAGCCTCCAGTTATTTTCTTGTCTGTTGTCCTATTGTCCATGATACACATTCAAATGCTAAGGTTGGCTCTTCATAACATTCGATAAATTTTAAAAAAAAATGTCCTTTGTCAAAAATGGATTGAACCGATATAACCACGGCAAAAGAAAATAATAAAGAAAATAAGTACTGATAGGGATATAAATGACTTAAATTAGTGTATACACAGCAAAAAGAGGCTATGAGAATAAACAAATTAAGACACCCATTAAGCATTAAGATCAAAGATAAAGAAATAAAACAAGAAGAGGAATTCAAGTATTTAGGCACAATGTTCACAGAAGATGGAAAACTAGACAGAGAAATTGACATGAGAATACAAAAAGCAAATGCTGTCACATACCAGCTTTCACCATTGCTAAGACATCCAAACATTTCTATGCCAGCTAAACAACAAATGATAAATAGCATCTTCATATCAACTTTGTGCTATGAAAGTCAAACATGGACCCTTTCTAAATCACAATTAAGAAAGATCAATACATGTGAGATGCGATGCTTGAGAAAAGTAACAAACAACACAAGAAGAGATAGAATACCAAATGAAACCATAAGAAAAATGGTAGGAATAAAACCTTGCCAAGAATATATAGAACAACAACAACTTAAATGGTTGGGCCACCTGGTCAGAATGAATCCTCACAAGAGGAAGACCCAGAAGAAGATGGATAGATGCAGTGATAGAGACATGTAACAACAAAGGAAAATCACTAATTCAGACAGTTCGAGCAGCTCAAGAACGACAAATGATATAAACCACGACACCTTTTAGGTATCAGTGAGAAAGAGAAAAGAAGAAGATGGATAGATGCAGTGACAGAGATATGTAACAACAAAGGAAAATCACTAATTCAGACAGCTCGAGCAGCTCAAGAACGACAAATGATATAAACCACGACACCTTTTAGGTATCAGTGAGAAAGAGACAAGTAGAAGATGGATAGATGCAGTGATAGAGACATGTAACAACAAAGGAAAATCACTAATTCAGACAGTTCGAGCAGCTCAAGAACGACAAATGATATAACCACGACACCTTTTAGGTATCAGTGAGAAAGAGAAAAGGAGAAGATGGATAGATGCAGTGATAGAGACATGTAACAACAAAGGAAAATCACTAATTCAGACAGTTCGAGCAGCTCAAGAACGACAAATGATATAACCACGACACCTTTTAGGTATCATTGAGAAAGAGAAAAGAGGAAGAAGAAGAAGAAGAAGATTGATATAAATGCTAGTCGGTACTAATAAGGGATCATAACTCATATGTATGTGTGCCAGCATACATATAAATATATAGTGTTTACTATGAGTAAGATAGTAAAGAGCCCCCGTCACGCCAAGTGGCGTACAGGAAATATGGTGTTAGTGACCATACATTTTACAGACCTTCAGCACACGATTTTTGGGGTAATGTGGTCGGTATTACGTCCGTGCCGCTTTACTTTCCCAGAAAAATATCCGGTACCCATTTTAAGGCTGGGTGAACCCGGAAGCCGTCGATCAGGATCGAACCCTACCTCTTGTCCTTTGTAGCTCAGTTCACTAACCACTGAGCCATCGCGGCTCCCGTTTACCATGAGTGTCTTAGGGAAGTCATGTCAGGATGTAAGAGGCTAAAGCCTGGAGAAAGGGAAGAGGTAAGGAAGAGTGAAAGAGAGATGGAAGATAGAGAAGGGAGAGGTAAGTATGGTGATTTAGGGTCAAGGCAAAGAAAGACATAAACATCCGAAGCTGCGGTAAAGCTAATTAGGAGAAATGGGAAAAAATAAATTTACAAAAATAGAAGAAAAAAAACGGTATGGTTAAAGTTTTACGTAATAAATGGACGACACAAATTAGAATAACGTTTCGGCTCAATAGACCTTCAGCAGGAACAAACATACAACACATACACGGATAGAAGATGACATGCAGATAAACAGATAAGATAAACAAGATAAGCAGATGACTCCACACTGATCTGTTAATAAATAAAACTAAAGTACTGGAGGGGGCATCAGAAATGAGAATAAATAGGATAAAGAACAAAAAGGAATGAAGAAATGTGGCAGAAAATGAAGAAATTAGTTGCTTATTCGAAGAGTGATCTTGACATGGCCTTATACAATAATTCTTCAAAGTCTTCAGTAGGTACAAACATACAAAACACACACAGATATGTCCCAAAAATAAAATAAAAAGTAAATAAATAAAAGAATAACAATTTCGAACTAGAAGGGGAACTACAGCTCAAAAAACAAACTAATTTGAACTTGTTTTTATTATTTGTTATTATTACTTATACAGCCTCCAGTTATTTTCTTGTCTGTTGTCCTATTGTCCATGATACACATCCATATGCTAAGGTTGGCTCCTCATAACATTCAAGAACTTTTTTTTTTTTTTAAATTTCCATTGTCAAAAATGAACTGAACCGATATAACCATTAACCGATATTATTCATTATTTTTAAATTTTTGATACATATCTGTGTGTGTGTTGTATGTTTGTTCCTGCTGAAGGCTTGTTGAGCCGAAACGTCGTTCTAATTTGTATCGTCTACTTATTACGTAAAGTTTTAACCATAATATTTTTTTTCCTTTTTTTTTCCTCTGTATTTTTTCATTTTTCTAAACATGGTGAAGTAAAGAATGGAGAGGCGTATATAAGGAGGAAATATATGGCCCTTTTCGTCTTGTCAGACGGTCTAGTGGAGGCTATTGCGTATTTTTTTGAGGTATTGTTTTTGCCGAACAGCTTCTCTCGTGGCTAATTCTACCAATGTTTGACAAACACACGCGGTCACATAATGAACAGGTCAGGCTCGCTGATCCACAGGGTTTACCATCCTTTTTCATGAGTCTCTTCTCTTCTAAGTCCTGTCTTAGCACAGTCTCAAATGTTGTTATACCGTTCCTTATACATGCTCTCCATGATGTGCGATCACTTGCCAGATGTTGCCAGTCGTTTTCACAGATGGAGAAGTCTTTCAGAGATGATTTGCAGATATCTCTATATCGTAGAATAAGGAGGAAAGAGGAGGTGGGAAAAGGGGGCAGGGGGAGAGAAGGTGGAGGGGAGAAGAGATTACCAGTAAGAAAGGGATACATTAATACCTCGTGGGTTGAGGCAACCCATGCGGGAGATCAGACGATTCTTTAAGATTAATCGGCTTTGTCTGTCAGAAGGACAAGACACGAAGCATGATGATTAGACATAGATAGGAGAGAAGATGAGAAGAGGAGCGAGAGGAGAGAACAACAGAGAGAAGAGAAGACGAGAGGAGAGATAAGGTGAAAAGAAGAGAAGAGAGGTGAGGTGTTTAGAAGAGAGGGAGGTGAAGTGAGGAGAGAAGAAATTAGAGGTTGAGAGAAAAAAAATGAGAAAAGAAAGAAGGAGGAAACAAATAAAGAGAGGAGACAAAATAAAATAATAGAGAAGAATAGAATGTATAAGGAGAGAAGAGATGAAAAGATGAAACAGGAGAATGATAGGAGGGAAAAAGAAAAGAGACAGAAAGACAGGAGTAGAGTAGAGAATATAAAAAAATAGTAATCTCTTTCGATGAGGTAGCAAAGAGCCTAAGGTCTTTTATCAAGACACAGACTAATTTCCAGCCGCATTCTCTTGAGATTCTCTACGTCATGTGACTCAACAGCCTTCACTGATTGGTTGAGAAATAACTGGAAGCACAGTTGGCCCATGGAGAGGTAACGTTTTTTGTTTCGTTAGAAAGTGAATCACTAAGGATTTTAATCATCATCATCATCATCAAGTGCCGTCTCCACATCGAAGGTTGGCTACCATGGAGCGCCATTCCACTCTATCTCTTGCTTTGATGGTGCAGGTTGTCATAGGCTGACTTGTCCATCTCCACATCGAAGATTGGCTACCATGGAACGCCATTTGGTTGACGCGTCCATCTTTTGATGTTACTCGTCCATGTTAGTCTTGATCTGCCTCTGCCTCTTTTACCTTGTATTTTCCCTTCCAATATTACTTTTATTAACCTTTTGTGTTTGTTAACATGCCCCAAAAATTTCATTTGTCTTGCTCTAATTGTGTTTAGTAGTTCTCTTTTCATTTTTAGTTGTTTTAAAAGTTCATCGCTTTTTTTTATTTTCATTCCATCCAATTCTACATATTCTTCTATAAATAGGATTTTATTATCTTTTCTATTTTACTTATCTTTTATGTCTTATCTGTATTCCCGATGAGAAAAACAACCTTCGCAATTATTGCAAAGGGTGTGTGCAATTTTAATCTTACATTTGATCTAATTTAATTATCTAATTTAAATTGTCTAATTTGAAAAGACAATCTGCTGCCTTGCAGGAAGATTGGGGACAATAAAAGGCTAAGGAAAGCAAACCTGAATAAAATGCTGGCTGAAATCGGATGCACTGGGCCACTGGCGCAGAAAACAGTGCCACGTTTTAACAGATGTTCAATCAGAATGGATCTGGCAGACTCTAATTATGATGCTCTGTCTGTGGAGTTCCCCTAGGCAGGTGGAATGTTGTGCCACGTGCCACGAAGGGGTCTACCCCAAGTACACAAACCTGAGAAGAGCAATGTGGTCCACACCCACCTTCCTGAGGGAGAAACTATATGGGGCAGTCGATTCACTTAAACAGACAGCTGACTTCATAAGAGAGTCTGGAATCCTACTCTGATTGAGTCTTGATCGCAGAGAGAGAGAGAGAGAGAGAGAGAGAGAGAGAGAGAGAGAGAGAGAGAGAGAGATCTAATTTTTTTAAAAATCGACAAAAACCTTGGGTTGAAATCAATTGGCTTCCTAGGCGTACTATTTAGAATAGACATATACAATGATATGAAGCAACTAAACCTATAAAGGGACAAGACAAACTACAACGCTTCAGCAAAAGCCTTCATCAGGTGAAAAACAACAAATGGGGGACTGGTTCGTCTTGAGACAAGATGCCAGACTCTACACAGAGAGCTTGTGAGTTGAA
The DNA here is from genome assembly GCA_032433765.1 of Megaustenia siamemsis. Classification (NCBI taxonomy): domain Eukaryota; kingdom Metazoa; phylum Mollusca; class Gastropoda; order Stylommatophora; family Ariophantidae; genus Megaustenia; species Megaustenia siamemsis. The sequence continues at coordinate 22,039,332 of JAVIAB010000099.1, read as the reverse complement.
ATCCCGGCAGCACTAGTTGGGGCTTTTATTTATGATTTCTCTCTGCGGCAACCACCCCTGGTCTCAGCAGCGAGGCCCGGCTTGAAACGTTAGCGATAGAAAACACAAATATGAGGATCTTCGAAGTCGGAGTTATCTGACTATGCGGCGAGGGACCCCTGTGCACACGGCTGCCAGGGAAAAACGGATTAACACGAAAAATTCAGGTCCTAGACACTAGGGACTTCAGAGGTGCAAAACTGGCGAACGATAAAAACCAATGCGCCAACATATATTAATAGGAGCAAACAAACAATTGACCGGAAGTACTAATTTGAGAATCTATCTATCTATTGACCTTTCGAGCCGTAACCGGCCCATAGGGCGTAGACCAAGATACACCTTCTCCTATATGAATTTTTTGTTCTAGCAGTTTTCTTTTAAATATATTTTATCAAATCTCGCCATCTGTCTCTGTTCTGTGCAAGCAGTTCTATCTCATTGAGGGAGCCGATTCCTGCTGCTCTTGCCTCTCTCATCAATGTTCTTCTCAGTATCTCCCTGGGTCTTCCTCTTTTTCTTTTACCTGTTGTTTCCCACATGAGGGCTTGCTTTGCTATTCAGTTATTATCTCTTCTCATCACATGTCCAACGTATGACCATCGTCTTTTCTTGATTACTGAAGATATTAGTGGTTGATTGGCGATTTCTCTAATTTCCTCGTTTGTTTTCAATTCGTTCCATGCTATACCAAGTATTTTCCTTAGACATTTATTTTCGAATGCGTTCAACTTTGTTTCTATATCTCTTGTTGTTTTCCAGCTTTCACGCGCATACGTAAGGGTTGATAGTACATTTGATTTGAATTGGTGGACGAGGAACTCTTTGTGTACATTTGCTACATTTCTCCTTTGCCCCGTTTGTTCTCTTTTTGAATCATTAGGAAGGTTGTATATGAGGCCAAAACACCATTGTTATTTTCTTTGTGTTCTGTTACAACACTGCGTGTTCACCTCTCTCGTGTGTAATTATCACAACACTGTATGTTCACCGCTCCCATATTAAATTATTACAACACTCTTATGTGTTCGCCTCTGCCATGTTTAACTATCACAACACTCTGTGTTCACCTCTCATGTTTAACTATCACACCACTCTGTGTTCACCTCTCATGTTTAACTATCACAACACTCTGTATTCACCTCTCATGTTTAATTATCATAACACTCTGGGTTCACCTCTGCCATGTTTAACTATCACAACTCTCTGTGTTCACCTCTCATGTTTAACTATCACAACACTCTGTATTCACCTCTCATGTTTAACTATCACAACACTCTGTGTTCACCTCTGCCATTTTTAACTATCACAACACTCTGTGTTCACCTCTCATGTTTAAATATCACAACACTCTGGGTTCACCTCTGCCATGTTTAACTATCACACCACTCTGTGTTCACCTCTCATGTTTAACTATCACAACACTCTGTATTCACCTCTCATGTTTAACTATCACAACACTCTGTGTTCACCTCTGCCATTTTTAACTATCACAACACTCTTGGTTCACCTCTCATGTTTAACTATCACAACACTCTGTGTTCACATCTCATGTTTAACTATCACAACACTCTGTGTTCACCTCTCATGTTTAACTATCACAACACTCTTATGTGTTCGCCTCTGCCATGTTTAACTATCACAACACTCTGTGTTCACCTCTCATGTTTAACTATCACACCACTCTGTGTTCACCTCTCATGTTTAACTATCACAACACTCTGTATTCACCTCTCATGTTTAATTATCATAACACTCTGGGTTCACCTCTGCCATGTTTAACTATCACAACTCTCTGTGTTCACCTCTCATGTTTAACTATCACAACACTCTGTATTCACCTCTCATGTTTAACTATCACAACACTCTGCATTCACCTCTACCATGTTTAACTATCACAACACTCTGTATTCACCTCTACCATGTTTAACTATCACAACACTCTGTATTTACCTCTACCATGTTTAACTATCACAACACTCTGTATTTACCTCTACCATGTTTAACTATCACAACACTCTGCATCCACCTCTACCATGTTTAACTATCACAACACTCTGTGTTCACCTCTACCATGTTTAACTATCACAACACTCTGTATTTACCTCTCCCCTTGCCAACTTTCCGTCAAATATAAACAACGTTATTTCACAAAACTAATAAGTTTAACCGGATTTACGCTGCCTAATCAGCTCTCTAAAATAATAACCAGACTAACCAGTTCATCTGCAAGAAAAACTTCAAGAAGAAAAAAAATAACGTTCCGGAAAGGTCAAAACGTCACAGCTATGACCTTATCACCACGAAATGAGACGAGAGAAATGATTTTCCCAGAATCCATTTCCCGCTGGTTTGCAGCAAAATGTGACAAAGAAAACCCACATTTCCTGTAGTGCCAACAGTAGCACTTTACTCAAATGCTGGTCGTTAGGAAAATGTCACATTCAATCAAGATGAATGTGTTCAGTCTAGAATATTTTGATGCCACACAATCTGATTTGACTCAATCATTAACGGTTTACAACAGGCTGTGAGATATCAACATTAATCAGATTTATGGGCTATTAGTACGTTTTACGTCTATTTAATAGGGCTTGTCTATTAGTACGGTTTAAGTCTATTAATAGGGCTTGTCTATTAGTACGGTTTAAGTCTATTAATAGGGCTTGTCTATTAGTACGGTTTAAGTCTATTAATAGGGCTTGTCTATTAGTACGAATTAGGTCTATTAATAGGCCTTGTCTATTAGTACGGTTTAGGCATATTAATAGGGCTTGTCTATTAGTGCGAATTAGGTCTATTAATAGGGCTTGTCTATTAGTAAAAAAAGGGCTTAGTATTAGTATTAGTAGATGTCAGGTCAGGTAATGTTACCTGATACTGTATGCAGTAAATAGTACAACATGTGGTTGCCCTGCTGCCTTGCAGATAAGTTCCGGAGAGTAAAAGGCTAAGGGAAGGTACCCCGAAGTAAAACAACCCCACTGCCTTGTGGGTGAGACTTTTTAGTCAAAGGCTAGCGGGGCCAACCGTAAACAAACCGACGGAAGGCAACAGAAAACTACCGTCGTAACTTCTTTGTATAATCATGAATCGCCACAGCAATAGAAATAACGACAACAACGTTAAGGTGGATTCCAATGGAAAACCCTCGTTCGGTAGGGGACATCATGTGCTACAGGTGATATCCGATCGTCATCAAGCTACTGTAAGCAAAATAAAGATAAAACAGACTCTAAAGATAGGTACTTGGAATGTGAAAACACTCATGCAGAAGGGTAAACTAGAAAACATCATACAAGAAATGAAAAGAATGGGTTTACAATTACTGGGACTTTGCGAAATGAGACAGAGCCATATATGTGAAAACAGATCTATACCTATGTTACATAGATTATACCAAAGCATTTGACAAAGTAAAGCACCAAGAAATAATCAACATTTTAGAAAGCATAAACGTAGACAGCAAAGATCTAAGAAAAATAAAGAAAATGTACTGGCAACAAACAGCGGCCATAAGAACTGGAAACCAATTGGGAATGTTTCAACAAATAAAACAGGGTGTTAGACAAGGTTGTGTGCTGTCACCAGAATTGTTTAATATTTATAGTTGATTATTTTAAGATCCATAAGGGGCATGCCTGGAATAACAATTGGAGGTCATAATATAAATAATCTAAGGTATGCTGATGATACAGTCTTAATCGCTAAGAGGGAAAATGAGTTACAAGAAATGTTGGACATTATAGTGAAAGAAAGCAAAAATAAAGGAATCAGCCTTAATAGCAATAAGACAGAAGTAATGGTAACAACAAAGAAAAAGACATCACCTCAGTGCAAAATAAAGACAAGTGGAACATTATTAAAACAAGTAAATGAATTTAAATATTTAGGAACTTTGTTAACCTCAGACGGAAGATGTATAAAAGAGGTGAGATGCAGAATGGCTCAGGCAAAAGCAGCTTTCCAGAAAATGAGGAAGATACTATGCAATCCACTTTTGGCAATAGAAACAAGAAAATAGTTCTTAAATGTTATGTAGAGCAAGTCTTAACATATGGATGTGAATCATGAACAATAGGACAACAGACAAGAAAATCACAGGAGTATGTAGAAATGTGGTTTTACAGAAGGATGTTGAGAATACCATGGACATCTAAGAAGAGTAATGAAAATGTTCTGAAAGAGACCAAAGCAAAAAGAGAGCTAATTTTTAATATTAGGAAGAAACAATCATCATTTTTTGGGCCATGTAATGAGAAGAGGACAGCTGGAATATATTGTAACAACTGGGAAAATTGAGGGACGAAGAGATAGAGGGATGCAAAGAGAAAAATACCAGACAGCTTAAGAGAATGGCTTAGCAGAAGGTCAACAACAGAAATTATAAATAACTGTCGAGATCGAAAGTTGCGGAGAGACATGATCACCTACGCCAGCAGGCATGGCACGGAACTTGCGTATTGTAATGATGGCTTTTGTAATTATTATGATGATGACGGTGACTATTTTAAGGATGATGGTGATGATAATGTTGATAATGATGATGATGATGATGGTGATGATGGTGATGCTAATGTTGATAATGATGATGATGATGATGGTGGTGATGATGGTGATGCTAATGTTGATAATGATGATGATGATGATGATGATGGTGATGATGGTGATGCTAATGTTGATAATGATGATGATGATGATGATGATGGTGATGGTGATAATCATGATGCTGATGTAGGTAATGATGATGATGATGGTGGTGATAATCATGATGCAGATGTAGGTAATGATGATGATGGTGATAATCATGATGCTGATGTAGGTAATGATGATGATGATGGTGATGATGATGATGATGGTGATGGTGATAATCATGATGCTGATGTAGGTAATGATGATGATGATGGTGGTGATAATCATGATGCTGATGTAGGTAATGATGATGATGATGGTGGTGATAATCATGATGCTGATGTAGGTAATGATGATGATGATGGTGGTGATAATCATGATGCTGATGTAGGTAATGATGATGATGATGATGGTGATAATCATGATGCTGATGTAGGTAATGATGATGATAATGGTGGTGATAATCATGATGCTGATGTAGGTATTGATGATGATAATGGTGGTGATAATCATGATGCTGATGTAGGTAATGATGATGATGATGGTGGTGATAATCATGATGCTGATGTAGGTAATGATGATGATGATGATGGTGATAATCATGATGCTGATGTAGGTAATGATGATGATGATGGTGGTGATAATCATGGTGCTGATGTAGGTAATGATGATGATGATGATGGTGATAATCATGGTGCTGATGTAGGTAATGATGATGATGGTGATAATCATGGTGCTGATGTAGGTAATGTTGATGATGGTGATGGTGATAATCATGGTGCTGATGTAGGTAATGATGATGATGATGGTGGTGATAATCATGGTGCTGATGTAGGTATTGATGATGATGGTGATGGTTCATGCCGATGATGACAACAGTAATAACGACGGTGCCGATGATAACGATGATAATAATAATGATTGATATCTACCACTCATTCTCAACCCTCATGAAACACGCTAAATAGAACAAAAATAATCGCTAATAATTCGGACAATAAACAAAATATACACAACTTCACACACACCACAGGTCAAGGCAAATCTGCTTTGAACTTTAAAAAAAATTAATTAATAAAAATAAGAAAAGGATACACCAGAATTTATCAATAAAATTCAAAATTCAATTAGAGAAAGATTCTAGAAATGTATAAATCAACCCAGCTCGGCCCCCTTTGGTTATGAAAACGTCAAAGTGTTGACTCGGGAGGTCATCATCATCATCATCATCATCATCATCATCATCATCATCATCATCATCATCATTATCATCATCATCATCATCATTATCATCATCATCATCATCATCATCATCATCATCATCATCATCATCATCATCATCATTATCATCATCATCATCATCATCATCATCATCATCATCATCATCATCATCATCATCATCATCATCATCATCATTATCATCATCATCATCATCATCATCATTATCATCATCATCATCATCATCATCATTATCATCATCATTATCATCATCATCATTATCATCATCATCATCATCATCATCATCATTATCATCATCATCATCATCATCATCATCATCATCATTATCATCATCATCATTATCATCATCATTATCATCATCATCATCATCATCATCATCGATTGCCGACACCGCAACGAAGGTTGGCTACCATGGATCGCCATTCCACTCTGTTTCTTGCTTTGATGGTGCAGGGTGTCATAGTTTAACTTGTCCATCTTTTGATGTTACTCGTCCATGTTAGTCTTTGTCTGCCTCTGCTTCTTTTACCTTGTATTTTCCCCTCCAAGATTACTTTTATTAGGCTGTTGTGTCTTTTAATGGGCCCCAAAAATTATTTTTGAACTAAAAACAAAATAATTAATAACAATAAGGGAAAGATACAACAGAATTTATCAATAAAATTCAAAATTCAATTAGAGAAAGATTCTAGAAATGTATAAATCAACCCTGCTCGACCCCTTTGATTATCAAAATGTCAAAGCTTTGACTCGGGAGGTCATTCCCTTACAACTGCTTCCGGTTATATATAAATTCAAATGATGTGATATACAAATGGATTTCCTGAAGGAGTATTATACATATTTCTCACAACTAGACAACAACGCGTTTTCTCAAATTGAATTTGGTTAATAAAATTCCTCCTAAATTGAAAACGGGGATATTACGTAATTTGAAAAGGCGGGAATGCAATATTCTGCATTATTGGTTTGTCTGTATTATGTTTTTGGAATAAGGAAATACTTTTGTGATTTTTCTTGGTGATTCCCGTGTCATCAAAAGCATTATATTGATTCAGCAGTCGCTGCCCAGATCTTTTTTTTTTTTTTGTGGTCAATTTTACATTAACTTGTTTGTGAAGCTCACAATAGACTTCTGTTTGTTTCTTTCTTTTCTTAATTATCGTGAATGTTTAGAAGGAGCTGGAGAAACCAGAAATATCATTTACATCACCAGGGAGAGACAATGGGCATTTATTGGACATGTTATGTGAAAAGAAGGCAGTGAGAATACTATAACAACAGGCAGAATGGATGGAAAGAAGGCAGTGAGAATACTATAACAACAGGCAGAATGGATGGAAAGAAGGCAGTGAGAATACTATAACAACAGGCAGAATGGATGGAAAGAAGGCAGTGAGAATACTATAACAACAGGCAGAATGGATGGAAAGAAGGCAGTGAGAATACTATAACAACAGGCAGAATGGATGGAAAGAAGGCAGTGAGAATACTATAACAACAGGCAGAATGGATGGAAAGAAGGCAGTGAGAATACTATAACAACAGGCAGAATGGATGGAAAGAAGGCAGTGAGAATACTACAACAACAGGCAGAATGGATGAAAAGAAGGCAGTGAGAATACTATAACAACAGGCAGAATGGATGAAAAGAAGGCAGTGAGAATACTACAACAACAAGCAGAATGGATGAAAAGAAGGCAGTGAGAATACTATAACAACGGGCAGAATGGATGGAAAGAAGGCAGTGAGAATACTATAACAACAGGCAGAATGGATGGAAAGAAGGCAGTGAGAATACTATAACAACAAGCAGAATGGATGGAAAGAAGGCAGTGAGAATACTATAACAACAAGCAGAATGGATGGAAAGAAGGCAGTGAGAATACTATAACAACAGGCAGAATGGATGGAAAGAAGGCATTGAGAATACTATAGCAACAAGCAGAATGGATGGAAAGAAGGCATTGAGAATACTATAACAACAGGCAGAATGAATGTAAAGAAGAGCAGAGGAAACACCAAGAGAACAAATATTGAACAGCTTATCTACGTGGGAGCCGTGATAGCTCAGTGGTTAGTGAACTGGACTACAAAGGACAAGAGGTAGGGTTCGATCCAAACCGACGGCTTCCGGGTTCACCCAGCCTTTAACGGGTACCGCATTTTTTCCTGGGAAAGTAAAGCGGCACGGGCGTAATACCGACTTTATTACCCCAAAAATCATGTGCTGAAGGTCTATAAAATTTATGGTCGCTGACACCATATTCCCTATACGCCACTTGGCGTGACGGGAGTACTTTACTTTTTTTTAAAAATACTGGATCCTGCTTTACTGAACATCTTTTCTCGTGGCTGAATTTGCCAATCCTGGACTGACAGATCCATCCACAGAACTAACAAAGTGTATTTGCGGTACCTGGCCTTGTCTCCTTTCTCCTGCCCCTTTTGTCTTCTGAATTTGACATCAGCACCGTCTCGAAAGTTGTTGTGCCATTTTTATTTTTGCCCTCCATGTGCTACGATCTGCAGCCACATTTTCCCAGTTTCTTTCACTGATAAAAAAAATCCCTTAAGGAAACCCTGCAAAGATCCTTAGATCTCAGCACTGGTCTGCCCTTTGGTCTCTTTCCGTTACAAAGTTCACCATACAATATTTGTAGGAATTCCTCTAAATTACGTCCACTCACATAACCATAACTAGAATAGAAAATCTTCAAATGATGTCATCAGTTTCTGCCTGGCCAGGATTTTGAAGTAAGAAATAACAAGAACCGAAATCTTTCGATTGATTCCCCTGAACTCTTTCACAAGACATATCACGTGACGTAGTGATTCTTAGAGCCATTCAGTGTTGGACTCTGGGTGGGCTCATTGTTGATTTATTGATGACATCATCGGGTTGTCTACGAGAAATAGAGTGTTGAAACGGCAACATTCGGCGAGAATTTGATCACCGCCTGAATGGAGGGATTTGATAGCATTTGATGTACACTGGAAGATCAGGGGTCTGACTGATCTTGGTGTGAAGCCCAGAGGATAGATTTAATAGATTGGTTATTGGTTATGGAATAACCAAATTAAGGAAGTGTGATATAATTTATTGAGAAATGTTACAAATTCAATTTTCTGCTCTGTTTTCTTGTCTAATGTCTTTGTTTCTGCGCGGCACAGGAGAGATACTATTTTGATATCCTTAGTGTCAGCTCTGCTGTTTATGTTTTGATATTAGTATATTATTCATATATTGTAACAACTGGGACAATTGAGGGACGAAGAGATAGAGAGAAGCAAAGAGGAAAAAATACCAGACAGCTTAAGAGAATGGCTTGGCAGAAGGTCAACAACAGAAATGATAAATAACTGTCGAGATCGAAAGTTGTGGAGAGACATGATCACCTACGTCATCAGGCCCGATGAGGATGATGACATTATTCATGGAATTAAAATGTCTTTTTGCCATACCTATTCTTTTGTTTATTTCAGTTGTACATTTCCCATCACTGATTATAGTATGTCCAAGGTAGTTGTAGTTCTGAACTGTCTCCATGTCCATTCTTTCAACTTGGATATTCACTTGTAGGTTTTGAGTATTATCTTTGTTTATGATCATAGTTGGCTACCATGGATCGGCATTCCACTCTGTTTCCTGCTTTGATGGTGCAGGTTGTCATAGATTGACAAGTCTATCTTTTGATGTTACTCGTCCATGTTAGTCTTGGTCAGCCTCTGCCACCTTGTATTTTCCCCTCTAATATTACTTTTAGTGAACCTATAATCTCCTACACCCATTAACATACCGAACCTAGTGAACCTCAAACCTCCTACATCCATTAACATACCGAACCTAATGAACCTCAAACCTCCTACATCCATTAACATACTGAACCTAGTGAACCTGAAACCTCCTACATCCATTAACATACCGAACCTAGTGAACCTGAAACCTCCTACATCCATTAACATACCGAACCTAGTGAACCTCAAACCTCCTACATCCATTAACATACCGAACCTAGTGAACCTCAAACCTCCTACATCCATTAACATACCGGACCTAGTGAACCTCAAACCTCCTACATCCATTAACATACCGAACCTAGTGAACCTCAAACCTCCTACATCCATTAACATACCGAACCTAGTGAACCTCAAACCTCCTACATCCATTACCATACCGAACCTAGTGAACCTCAAACCTCCTACATCCATTAATATACCGAACCTAGTGAACCTAGTGAACCTCAAACCTCCTACATCCATTAACATACCGAACCTAGTGAACCTAGTGAACCTCAAACCTCCAAAAATCCAGAACGTTGTACACCGAGAAACTCCATCAACATACTCCCCCACGATACACAAGGACATCCCTAGAAGGGAGGTGAACTCCTACAACAAGCACACTCTTATCACATTTCTACTTAAAAAAAAACAAAAAAAAAACAAAAACATTAAAACATAAAATAATTTAAACAAAAAAAAAAACCATTATTCATATCTGGTCATGTGATGACATTTTATATTCGATCTTTATCATAAAAGCTGGCTTGGAAATAACACCACATTATATTTGTAAAAACACCTGATATTTTTGACGATTACACAATACAGCTTGCACCATAATCCTCTTGTGTTGTCATTATATTGTATTATAAGTTATATCTCCATGGCAGTTATAATGCAGGATATATGATATACCTTCATAATCTTCTCTTGTGCTATTTCACGTAAAAGCGGTTTAAAAGATAGTGATTCCTTCTAGATGTTTCCACCGGGTGTCATTATTATCGATGTAATATGCCATTATGTCTGCAGACAGAGTATCATTTAGAATGGTAATAGCAGGCTTTGAAGAAGTACTGAAGTATTGTTTGGAGAATTATTAGTGGAAATATGGCAATTCTTAAGTTAATTCTAGTGAAGCAGGTTTTTTTGTTGTTGATCTTCTACTTTTTTGTTCGCCTTCTTTTTATACTTTTCAGCTCCCTGTGGAGCATAGGTCTTCAAGAAACACTTTCCAAGCCGTTCTGTTTCTTGCTAATCTTTTAAGATCGTTCAAAGTCTTTCCAAAGGAGGTGAATAATGGACAATAGGACAACAGACAAGAAAATCACTAGAGTCTGTAGAAATGTGGTTTTACAGAAGAATGTTGAGAATACCATGGACAGCTAAGAAGAGTAATGAAAATGTTCTGAAAGAGGCCAAAGCAAAAAGAGAGCTAATTTCCAATATTAGGAAGAAACAATCATCATTTTTTGGCCATTTGATGACAAGGGAACAGATGGGATATATTGTGACAACTGGGAAAATTGAGGGACGAAGAGATAGAGGGAAGCAAAGGGAAAAAATAGCAGACAGCTTAAGAGAATGGCTTGGCAGAAGGTCAACACCAGAAATGATAAATAACTGTCGAGATTGAAAGTTGTGGAGAGTCATGATCACCTACGCCAGCAGGCACGGTACTTGATGATGATGTCTTACTCATTATGTCATCTCTGCCCTCATCTTTCTTCTCTAAGAATATTTTGGTCTTCCTCTTTGTTTTTTTCCCTGGGGATTTCAAAAAGTGACCTGTCGTGTAATACTCCCAGCGTGTGTCCTATCCAGCGCCATCGCCTTCATTGTATCTTTCTAGTTACCTTTGTATTCAACTTTCCGCGTCCAGGTGTTACAGTTTTCAGTGTTTTGCTCTTCCATAATATTTCCTATTTCTTGGTGATTTTATGTTATGGTCTGTCCATGGACCTAGCATTTTTGAGGTCGTTATTGATGTTTCGTTTTGTCGTACTTGCTTCCACAACTTTTGTGATTTGAGATTTGTGCTTGCATTCGTGTTTATTTTCGTTTTAATATTTACCTTTATACTTGATGAAGGCTTTGACCGAAACATCATAGTCATGGAGTACCATTCATTCATAGGCTGCTGTCTCCACATCGGAGGTTGGCTACCATGGAGCGTCATTCATTCATAGGCTGTTGTCTCCACATCGGTGGTTGGTTACCATGGAGCGTCATTCATTCATAGGCTGCTGTCTCCACATCGAAGGTTGGCTACCATGGAGCGTCATTCATTCATAGGCTGCTGTCTCCACATCGAAGGTTGGCTACCATGGAGCGTCATTCATTCATAGGTTGCTGTCTCCACATCGAAGGTTGGCTACCATGGAGCGTCATTCATTCATAGGCTGCTGTCTCCACATCGAAGGTTGGCTACCATGGAGCGGCATTCATTCATAGGCTGCTGTCTCCACATCGAAGGTTGGCTACCATGGAGCGTCATTCATTCATAGGCTGCTGTCTCCACATCGAAGGTTGGCTACCATGGAGCATCATTCATTCATAAGCTGCTGTCTCCACATCGAAGGTTGGCTACCATGGAGCGTCATTCATTCATAGGTTGCTGTCTCCACATCGAAGGTTGGCTACCATGGAGCGTCATTCATTCATAGGTTGCTGTCTCCACATCGAAGGTTGGCTACCATGGAGCGTCATTCATTCATAGGTTGCTGTCTCCACATCGAAGGTTGGCTACCATGGAGCGTCATTCATTCATAAGCTGCTGTCTCCACATCGAAGGTTGGCTACCATGGAGCGTCATTCATTCATAGGTTGCTGTCTCCACATCGAAGGTTGGCTACCATGGAGCGTCATTCATTCATAGGCTGCTGTCTCCACATCGAAGGTTGGCTACCATGGAGCGTCATTCATTCATAGGTTGCTGTCTCCACATCGAAGGTTGGCTACCATGGAGCGTCATTCATTCATAAGCTGCTGTCTCCACATCGAAGGTTGACTACCATGGAGCGCCATTCATTAGGTGTCGTCTCCACATCGAAGGTTGACTACCATGGAGCGCCATTCATTCATAAGCTGCTGTCTCCACATCGAAGGTTGACTACCATGGAGCGCCATTCATTCATAAGCTGCTGTCTCCACATCGAAGGTTGACTACCATGGAGCGCCATTCATTCATAAGCTGCTGTCTCCACATCGAAGGTTGGCTACCATGGAGCGCCATTCATAAGCTGCTGTCTCCACATCGAAGGTTGGCTACCATGGAGCGCCATTCATTAGGTGTCGTCTCCACATCGAAGGTTGGCTACCATGGAGCGCCACTTAATTATGTCTCTTGTCTGTCTGTTGTTGAATGTTTTCCATGCCATGACACCAAGCTATCCAGTATTTTATCTCTATTTGTTGTCCGCGATCTCTCTTTCCTTCTATTTTGTCAGTTGTAACCAAATATTTTAACTTTCCTCTTCTCATGATGTGCCCGAGAAATGTTGATTGTTTTTTTCTGATGTTTTTTAGGAGCTCCCTTTTTGTGTTGGCCTCTTTGAGAACTTCCTCATTGGTCTTTTTAGCTGTCCAGGGAACTTTCAACATTCTTCTGAGAAATCCCATCCTTGTGGCCTATAATTGTTTTTTTTTATTTGTTTGTCTACTGTCGATTATTCGCTTCTATAGGTAAGAATTGGTTCTATATAGCACAAATGAACTCTCTTTCTCACTTCTATTGACATAGTTTTGTTTTGTTGCATAGATATTTTTTCATTTTCTGTAATGCTATTTTTGCCTGAGCTATTCTGCTTTTTATTTCTGTGGTGCATCTCCCATCTGATGCTATTATTGTGCCCAAGTATTTGAAACGTTGCACTTGTTTCAGATTTGTCCTGTTTATTTTTGAAGATTGTTTCTTCGATATGACCATTACTTCTGTTTTCTTACTGGTCAGACTGATCTTGTTGCTGTCTTTCGCTATATTGTCCATCATTTCTTGCAGTCCATCCTCTGTCTCTGCTATATTAAGACGGTGTAACCCACGTATCACAGATGATTGATGTTGCGACCATTATAAAACAGTACATCTTATTCTCAAAAGGGGATTAGAAAGATCTCAGTCGAGTCGTAGGGGCTTATAGTGTCGCTAGTTGCGTCTTATGGAGCGTCGGGGCCTGGGTCAAAGCAAGCATGTGTGTCCTCAGCTTTCTTTCTTTCTTTCGTTCTTTATTTCTTTCTTTCTTTCTTTCTTTCTTTTCTTCGTTCTTTCTTTCTTTCTTTCTTTCTTTCCTTCTTTCTTTCTTTATTTCTTTCTTATCCCTTTCTTCCTTCCTTTCTTCCTTCTTTTGTCTTTATTTATTTTTTCTCTTTCATTCTTTCTTTGTTCTTCTTTATTGATTTCCTTCTTTTCTTTCTTTTTTTCTTTTTTTGCTTCTTTCTTCTCTTCTTTCTTTTCCCTTCATTCATCCCTCTCCTCCCTCCCTCCCTTCATTCCTTCCTCCCTCCCTCCATCCTTCCTTCCTTCCTTCCTTCCTTCCTTCCTTCCTTCCTTCCTTAATTCCTTCCTTCCTTCCTTCTTCTTTTTTCTTTTCTTCTCTCTCTTGCATTCTTTCTTTGTACTTCTTTATTTACTTCCTTCTTTTCTTCTCTGTTCGCCTTTCTTTCTTTCCTGTTTTCTGTCACTGCGGAACCATCATCAGTAAATGAGTCTAGGTGAATGATGAAATGCAGACGTAGACGAGTGTATCATTAATCTCATCTTTATTTACCCATATATCATCATTACCCGCACACAATCAACAACCCACACAATCCACAACCCACACAATCAACAACCCACACAATCCACAACCCACACAATCCACAACCCACACAATCCACAACCCACACAATCCACAACCCACACAATCCACAACCCACACAATCCACAACCCACACAATCCACAACCCACACAATCCACAACCCACACAATCCACAACCCACACAATCCACAACCCACACAATCAACAACCCACACAATCAAAGATCGACACAAGTCATATCTTTTACAAATGCATCATCGAAATGCAAATCTGCACAAAGAATGAGCCAAAAAGGTAAAAAAAAACTAGAGGAATATGATTAAATATAACAAAGTACATATTGACAAGAATAATGAACAGAGCACAAAACAACGATCAATTTCCCTGAAAAAAAAAAGAAGCAGAATATTGCATAAAAATGCCCGAGAATTAAATTAAAACCACAGAATTTTAAATTGTGATGGCAAAATGAAAAATGGAAAATGGGAAATGGGAAAAGGTCGAGTAGAGGAGAAAATGGGGTTAATTTAAGCAAAATAACATTTGGGTTAAGTGATAATTTAAAAAAAATGGATTGTTAATCTTTTATCTGAAAGTGGGATACGGTTAATGTCGGTAATTGAAGATGTGGACAGTAGAAAAGATTTCCAGTTAATTTCAGTGAAAAGGATAGTTTTATATGAAGAGTTTAATTATTATTATTTTTTTTTTTGGGAGGGGGGGGGGGAGGGGGAATAGACAAATGGTGGAATGAAAGAGAAACTATATTCTGTTCCTTTCTATTCTCGTCTATTCTACTCTAATCTTTCATAAATGTATGTATGGGACAAAGAGAATACTCAAAACCAACACGTGGGTATCAAAATTAAAGGAATAGACCTGGAGACAGTTCAGAGCTACAACAACCTTGGACATACTATAACCAGTGATGGAAAATGTACAACTGAAATAAACAAAAGAATAGGAATGGCAAAAAGTAATTTTAATGCCACGAAGAACATACTAACATCAAAACAAATAACACCAGGGCTAAAACTAAGAATAGTAAAATGTTATGTCTTCTCAATATTCCTATATGGTGCAGAAACATGGACATTATACAAGAAAATAGAACAGAAAATTGAAGCCTTTGAAATGTGGATCTATAGAAGAATAGGTATAATTGGATGGAAGGAAAAGAAAACAAACGATGAAGTCTTAAAACAACTAAAAATGAAAAGAGAACTACTAAACACAATTCAAACAAGACAAATGCGATTTTTGGGCCATGTTAAAAGACACAACAGCCTACTAAAAGTAATCTTGGAGGGGAAAATACAAGATAAAAAAGGCAGAGGCAGACCAAGACCAACATGGACGAGTAACATCAAAAGATGGACAAACCAGCCATTAACAACCTGCACCATCAAAGCAAGAGACAGAGCGGAATGGCGCTCCATGGTAGCCAACCTTCGTTGCGGAGACGGCACTCAGATTTGCCACAATCATAATGTGTGTAACAGCTTCGTAATATTTGAGGGACAGATACAGTTGCCAATGAAAGGGTTTGGTAAAGAGCTGTGCTGATTCAGAAATAAGAGAAATAAGGAGAAAGTGACAATATTATTTAGCTTTACCATAGCAGAATTAAGGAGAAAGTGATAATATTATCTAGCTTTATAGTAGCAGAAATAAGGAGAAAGTGATGATATTATCTAGCTTTATAGTAGCAGAAATAAGGAGAAAGTGATGATATTATCTAGCTTTATAGTAGCAGAAATAAGGAGAAAGTGATGATATTATCTAGCTTTATAGTAGCAGAAATAAGGAGAAAGTGATAATATTATCTAGCTTTATAGTAGCAGAAATAAGGAGAAAGTGATAATATTATCTAGCTTTACGGTAGCAGAAATAAGGAGAAAGTGATAATATTATCTAGCTTTATAGTAGCAGAAATAAGGAGAAAGTGATAATATTATCTAACTTTATAGTAGCAGAAATAAGGAGAAAGTGATAATATTATCTAGCTTTATAGTAGCAGAAATAAGGAGAAAGTGATAATATTATCTAACTTTATAGTAGCAGAAATAAGGAGAAAGTGATAATATTATCTAGCTTTATAGTAGCAGAAATAAGGAGAAAGTGATAATATTATCTAGCTTTATAGTAGCAGAAATAAGGAGAAAGTGATAATATTATCTAGCTTTATAGTAGCAGAAATAAGGAGAAAGTGATAATATTATCTAACTTTATAGTAGCAGAAATAAGGAGAAAGTGATAATATTATCTAGCTTTACGGTAGCAGAAATAAGGAGAAAGTGATAATATTATCTAGCTTTATAGTAGCAGAAATAAGGAGAAAGTGATAATATTATCTAGCTTTACGGTAGCAGAAATAAGGAGAAAGTGATAATATTATCTAGCTTCATAGTAGCAGAAATAAGGAGAAAGTGATAATATTATCTAGCTTCATAGTAGCAGAAATAAGGAGAAAGTGATAATATTATCTAGCTTCATAGTAGCAGAAATAAGGAGAAAGTGATAATATTATCTAGCTTTACGGTAGCAGAAATAAGGAGAAAGTGATAATATTATCTAGCTTTACGGTAGCAGAAATAAGGAGAAAGTGATAATATTATCTAGCTTTACGGTAGCAGAAATAAGGAGAAAGTGATAATATTATCTAGCTTTACGGTAGCAGAAATAAGGAGAAAGTGATAATATTATCTAACTTTATAGTAGCAGAAATAAGGAGAAAGTGATAATATTATCTAGCTTTACGGTAGCAGAAATAAGGAGAAAGTGATAATATTATCTAACTTTATAGTAGCAGAAATAAGGAGAAAGTGACAATATTATCTAACTTTATAGTAGCAGAAATAAGGAGAAAGTGATAATATTATCTAACTTTATAGTAGCAGAAATAAGGAGAAAGTGACAATATTATCTAACTTTATAGTAGCAGAAATAAGGAGAAAGTGATAATATTATCTAGCTTTATAGTAGCAGAAATAAGGAGAAAGTGACAATATTATTTACCTGTAAGTAAAGTACTCCTGTCACGCCAAGTGGCGTATAGGGAATATGGTGTTAGTGACCGTATATTTTACAGACCTTCGACACATGATTTTTGGGGTAATGTGGTCGGTATTACGCGCGTTCCGCTTTACATTCCCAGAAAAAAATCCTGTACTTATTAAAGGCTGGATGAACCTAGAAGCCGTGGGTTGGGATCGAACCCTACCTCTTGTCCTTTGTATTATCTACCTGTACAGTAACGGAAATAAAGAGATAGAGACACCATTTTCTAACTTCATCATCATCAAGTACCGGGCCTGCTGGCGTAGGTGATCATGACTCTCCACAACTTCCGATCTCGACAATTATTTATCATTTCTGTTGTTGACCTTCTGCCAAGCCATTCTCTTAAGATGTCTGGTATTTTTTCTCTTTGCTTCCCTCTATCTCTTCGTCCCTCAATTTTCCCTGTTGATACAATATATTCCAGTTGTTCTCTTCTCATTACATGGCCAAAAAATGATGATTGTTTCTTCCTAATATTGGGAGTTAGCTCTCTTTTTGCTTTGGCCTCTTTCAGAACGTTTTCATTACTCTTCTTAGCTATCCATGGTATTCTCAACATTCTTATGTAAAACCACATTTCTACAGACTCCAGTGATTTTCTTGTCTGTTGTCCAAATGTCCATGATTCACATCCATATGTTAAGACTGGCTCTACATAACATTTAAGAACTTTTTTTGTTGTTGTTTTTTTGGGTCAAAAATGGATCGCATAGTATCTTTCTCATTTTTAGGAAAGCTGCTTTTGCCTGAGCCATTCTGCATCTCACTTCTTTTGTACATCTTCCGTCTGAGGTTAACAAAGTTCCCAAATATTTAAATTCATTTACCTGTTTTAACATTGTTCCACTTATATTTATTTAGCACTGAGTTATTTCTAACTTTACAGTAACAAAAAAAGGGAGAAAAACCGTTATCTATCTTGTATGGTACAGACATGGAAGCCTTATTGAAAAACACAGCAACACAAAGAGGATAAGGAAGACGAACTAGTCATACAAAACAAGCATACAAGTGAGTGTTTACGTAACAGCTTGAAAGTAACAATGATAGATTTATCACCGAGGCTCATTAGTGAGTTTAGAAACTTGGGCACGACTTCCTGTAATCCTTTATTACCTAGACAGACAGACAGACAGACAGACAGAGATAGATAGATAGATAGATAGATAGATAGATAGATAGATAGATAGATAGATAGATAGATAGATAGATAGATAGATAGATAGATAGATAGATAGATAGATAGATAGATAGATAGATAGATAGATAGATAGATAGATAGATAGATAGATAGATAGATAGATAGATAGATGGATGGATGGATGGATGGATGGATGGATGGATGGATGGATGGATGGATGGATGGATGGATGGATGGATGGATGGATAGATAGATAGATAGATAGATAGATAGATAGATAGATAGATAGATAGATAGATAGATAGATAGATAGATAGATAGATAGATAGATAGATAGATAGATAGATAGATAGATAGATAGATAGATAGATAGATAGATAGATAGATAGATAGATAGATAGATAGATAGATAGATAGATAGATGGATTGATACCACCATCTTCATTTCCTCAAAACAAACAGACAAGCGAGTGTTTACGTAACAGCTTAAAAGTAAAATGATAGATTTATCACCGAGGCTCATTAGTGAGTTCGGAAACTTGGGCACGACTTCCTGTAATCCTTTATTACCAACCCCGTCCCCACCAGACCTCCCCCCCCCACAGATCATATTCTACAGA
Source organism: Megaustenia siamemsis (assembly GCA_032433765.1). Lineage (NCBI taxonomy): Eukaryota > Metazoa > Mollusca > Gastropoda > Stylommatophora > Ariophantidae > Megaustenia > Megaustenia siamemsis. The sequence goes on along the minus strand of JAVIAB010000099.1, from coordinate 22,020,012 downwards.
AGGTCGACTCGTATGTCTGTTATGTGGACCAGAATTCTGACCGATTTATATCATTGACACACACAGATCGATATATATTATTAACTTCAACTATCTCCTGATGAGCCTTGTTTCCGATATTATTTCTCTTTCCGGTAATAATTTGTGATTCAGAATGTCTTTCATCGATGTCTTGTTATTTGAGTCAAAAGTGGTATCTTGCTAAGAAGTCATCGAGGTGGTTTCTTCGTTACGAATGTGTTCCTGGAAGATTGACACTCAGTGATCCACCAGGGACGCAAGTGCTACTGTGGGTTGGGAACTATTTCTTTGTAGAGTTATACCGAAGCCGTGAATGTGACGTTGAAGAGTCATCTCAAGGATTATAATTTTTTTTAGACTAAATGATTTAGAGGATGAGACTTACTCTAGCAACAGTAGGAGAGAAGAATGGGTAAGTAGATTGGAAACTCAATTATCAAATGTACAGATAGGTCCTACAGAGGAACCATAATATGTGAGCTTTATGGAAAACACAGTATGATAGATAGATAGGTAGATAGATAGATAGATAGATAGATAGATAGATAGATAGATAGATAGATAGATAGATAGATAGATAGATAGATAGATAGATAGATGGATGGATGGATGGATGGATGGATGGATGGATGGATGGATGGATGGATGGATGGATGGATGGATGGATGGATGGATGGATGGATGGATGGATGGATGGATGGATGGATGGATGGATGGATGGATGGATGGATGGATGGATGGATGGATGGATGGATGGATGGATAGATAGATAGATAGATAGATAGATAGATAGATAGATAGATAGATAGATAGATAGATAGATAGATAGATAGATAGATAGATAGATAGATAGATAGATAGATAGATAGATAGATAGATAGATAGATAGATAGATAGATAGATAGATAGATAGATAGATAGATAGATAGATAGATAGATAGATAGATATAGAAATAATTTCATTAAATTTTAACGGAGAGTAGTCATTACCGTGTTTTTCTTCTTCAAATTATAGAAAAATCTAGAACAAACATTAGAAATAATTAAAATATATGCACAGATGTATAAGAGAAGCATCGCCATCATTATCTCTGGAATGCTGCCTGTGTTGACAAAGACCCTGACCTGTTGCTAGATACGAACAGAGTCGCTCATTAAGTCGGCTACAAGACATCTAGACCTTCATTGTTTATGTATAAGTTCGACCGTCCCTTGGGTAGCGCTCATTGGATGCTATTTTTAGCCACAGTCTGCCACAAAATTAGTTCAAATTTCCCTCAGAAAAGCTAGTCGGGACCGGAAATTGCGGGAACCATTGATTTTGTTCAAGGGTTTCCGTCCTTTCTGGTTCCCCGGTACAGCGGCTAGATTTAATCTGATGGTAATATTTTAGTTCTTCTTCCTCTTCTACCTCTAAACTCCCTGTGGAGCATAGGTCTTCAATAAACACTTTCCAAGCCGTTCTGTTTCTTGCCATTCTTTTAAGATCATTTCTTGTCTTCCCCATTAATCTCTGCTTCTGTCTATCTTCTCCATGAATTTCTTGGTCATCCTCTTTGTCTTTTCCCATGGTGATTCCAAAAAGAGGACCTGTTGTGTAATACTCTCAGTTGGCTTCCTCAGTGCGTATCCTATCCAGCGCCATCGTCTTCGCTGTAGCTCTTTATCCACTGGTATTTGACTGGTACATTTCCATAATTCTATGTTAGTGATTTCGTCCTGCCATTCCCATCATTTTATTCTGCGTAAGCATCCATTAATGAAAGTCCGTATCTTCATGATTGTCAATTTTGTTGTTCACCATGCTTCACAGCCATATAATAGGACTGTCGTAACATTGGAGTTGAAATTTTTTATTTTTGTGATATTTTAGTTACGTACCTAAAATTTAGCAGGGACAATGCACATAAATGCAGGGACAATGCACATAAATGCAGGGACAATGCACATAAATGCAGGGACAATGCACATAATTGCATGGACGAGTAAAATCAAAATATTTATGTGTTTTTGAAATTATTTAATTTTTTTTCTTATTTTTAATTTTAAATACATATTTTTACGTGTGTTGTATGTGTGTTCCTGCTGAAGGTCTATTGCGCCGAAATGTCGTTCTGAGTTGGGTTGCCTACTTGTTACATGAAGCTTTAACTATACCGTTTTATTTTTAAAAAATATTTATTGTATTTCACATATTTAACATTTCTCAAAACGTTTGCAGACTGATAGCTCCTGTCAAGTATTGATTGTAGGTGCATATGCTTTTCCCACTAACCACTCCGGGTCGACCAGGCCCTTTTCCACCTTTAGACTCCCCAGTCTCTCACTGTATACGCCCTTGCCACACTCTTTCTTCTCCTCTTATCTTCATAACCGATTGGTTAATTTACTGAATTGATTATAAGTTAAAAGTTCATCACCGTCATCATCATCGTGTGCCGTCTCCGCATAGAAAGTTGGCTACCATGGAGCACCATTCCACTCTGTCTCCTGCTTTGATGGTGCAGGATGTCACAGGTTGACTTGTCCATATTTTAACGTTATTCATCCATGTTGGTCTTGGTCTGCCTCTGCCTCTTTTACCTAGTATTTTCCCTTCCAAGATTACTTTCAGTAGGCTGTTGTGTCTTTTAACATGCCCCAAAAATCTAGTTTGTCTTGTCTGAATTGTATTTAGTAATTCTCTTTTCATTTTTAGCGGTTTTAAAAAGTCACCAATTTTCTTTTCTTTCCATCCATTTCTACCTAATCTTCTATTAATCTACATTTCTGGCTTCAATTCTCTGTTCTGTTTTCTTGTCTAATGTCCATGCTTCTGCACCATACAGGAATGTTGAGGAGATATAACATTTTGCTATTCTTATTTTTAGCCCTGGTGTTATTGGTTTTGATGTTAGTATATTTTTCATGGGACTTCCGGTCAATATGGCGGATAGGTGGCAGGAACCATTCATACTCAGTCATAAAAGTGTTCCTTGTTGCAGTTTCCTCATATTCCAAGTCTGGTTTGAGGCTGGAGCTACTGCGTTTAGTGCTTTGTGCACTCCGTGAGCTGTGTTTTCCATCCGGATCGTGTTTCGATATTCCGATTTCTTAAAATGAATGATGATATCGTATGACGAAGGACAGATTCCCTGCGTTCACTTTCCGTGCGGTTACGACTTATGTCTTATGGTGTGTGATGTTGCTGATATGATGGGGACTGCAGCTGCCTGTCTTTGTTTTGATTCATAAATAAAATGAATTTTATTTCGGATGATTCCACTGGCACGGGCGGTTGAGCAATTATTGATTTTAATTCGTTTGCAGTGATACCGGGGCCTTTGACTAACGAAAACCAAAGATTCATGATTAATTCTTAAATTGAAAGTTATCAAACTGTTAAACAATCTTACATATATATGGGCAGTAATATAGACAAAGAGGGAGGAACAGAAAATGATACCAAAATAAGGATATCAAAAGCAAGACGAGCTTTTGTTGCACTGGGAAACATATGGAAGTCCAAAGAGATTAGGTTAAATACAAAAATAAAAATTTTCAACTTCAATGTTAAGTCAATCCTATTATATGGTTGTGAAACATGGAGAACAACAAAATTGACAATCACGAAGATACAGACTTTCATTAATGGACGCAGAATAAAAGGATGGAAATGGCAGGACAAAATCACTAACATAGAATTATGGAAATGTACCAGTCAAATACCAGTGGATACAGAGATACAGCGAAGACGATGGAGCTGGATAGAGCACACACTGTGGAAGCCAAATGAGAGTATTACACAACAGGTTCTTTTTGAAATCCCCAGGGGAAAAGACAAAGAGGAAGACCAAATAATTCTGAGAGAACACCGATAGAAACAAAGATGAAGATGATGTGGAAGACATGGAATGATCTTAAATGAATGGCAAGAAATAGAACGGTTTGGAAAGTGTTTGTTGAAGACCTATGCTCCACAGGGAGCTGAAAGTATTCGTTGAAGACATATGCTTCACATGGAGCTGAAAGTGTTTGTTGAAGGCATATGCTCCACAGGGAGCTGAAAGTATTCGTTGAAGACATATGCTCCACAGGGAGCTGAAAGTGTTTGTTGAAGACCTATGCTCCACAGGGAGCTGAAAGTATTTGTTGAAGACTTATGCTCCACAGGAAGCTGAAAGTGTTTGTTGAAGACCTATGCTCCACAGGAAGCTGAAAGTTTTTGTTGAAGACCTATGCTCCACAGGGAGCTGAAAGTGTTTGTTGAAGACCTATGCTCCACAGGAAGCTGAAAGTGTTTGTTAAAGACTTATGCTCCACAGGGAGCTGAAAGTGTTTGTTGAAGACCTATGCTCCACAGGGAGCTGAAAGTGTTTGTTGAAGACCTATGCTCCACAGGGAGCTGAAAGTGTTTGTTGAAGACCTATGCTCCCCATGGAGCTGAAAGTGTTTGTTGAAGACCTATGCTCCACAGGGAGCTGAAAGTGTTTGTTGAAGACCTATGCTCCACAGGGAGCTGAAAGTATTTGTTGAAGACTTATGCTCCACAGGAAGCTGAAAGTGTTTGTTGAAGACCTATGCTCCACATGGAGCTGAAAGGTAGAAGAAACTGCCAACCTTAGACAAAGACCGAGTAACCCGGCCCCATAGAAATAAAGCTGATAACCGCTGATATAATTGCTGCTGGAATATCGATTTTAAGAATGGGGTTTAGAATTCAAGACAACATCAGCAACTTGGCAATTCAATGGTAAACTCATTTGTTTCCCTAGAAAAAAAATAACCGATACGTTCCTTGAAAGGCGTGACGCACTGAGAATTTGTAATTAGTGAAATATTGATTGTGCAACCCGTCTTTGAGTTCTAGGAATGGTGTTGAACATTTTGTGCTCTTGTGGTAGATCGGAGCGACATTACATTTGAGATTAATGTTCTTAAAAGCTTGGCATTAGAATTAAACGAAATGAATGTACGAGTTTTGTTAGCGTATAGAACTTCTGGAAAGGTAAAGTACATAGACTTGAATCGGCATCTTAGCACGAGAGTTTTCACTCAAATGTGCTCGGTCGCCTTTCCATAATTTTTCGGAGACTCCTGGATAGTGTCACTTCAAGCATCGTAACTCACGATGCAAGGCGGCATTCATCACTAGTAAAGGTAAAGTACAGAGACTTGAACCGGCGTCTTAGCACGAGAGTTTTCACTCAAATGTGCTCGGTCGCCTTTCCATAATTTTTCGGAGACTTCTGGATAGTGTCACTTCAAGCATCGTAACTCACGATGCAATGCGGCATTCATCACTAGTAAAGGTAAAGTACGAGACATGAACCGGCGTCTTAGCACGCGTGTTTCCACCCATATGTGCTCGGCCGTCTATACATAAATGTTCGGAGATTTCTGGATAGTGTCGCTTCAAGCATCGAAACTCATGCGAGGTGCCCATTTCTGTCTACGGCTTGGTCGACAGCGGAGGTAATTTTTCTTTCCAACCACGTGTTCAACTCACACTTCCGGAAAGATGGCGGCTAAGTGGTGTTTTCCGAAAGTAGTTGTGGTGGTATATGTGGTTTTAGTAGTAGTATTATCAGTAATAGTTGTAATAGTAGTAGTAGTAGTATTGGGAGCGGTGGTCGTAGCAGTGATAGTAGTAGTAGTAGTAATGATAATTGTTGTATTAGTAGTAGTAGTAGTAATAGTTGTAATAGTTGTTGTATTAGTAGTATTAGTAGTGATCATCAACATCATCGAGTGCCGTCTCCGCAACGAAGGTTGGCTACCATGGAGCGCCATTCTGCTCTGTCTCTTGCTTTGATGGTGCAGGTTGTCATAGGCTGATTTGTCCATCTTTTGATGTTACTCATCCATGTTAGTCTTGGTCTCCCATCTTGATGTTAATATGTTTTTCATGACATTAAAATTACTTTTTGCCATTCCTATTCTTTTGTTTATTTCACTTGTACATTTTCCATCACTGGTTATAGTATGTCCAAGGTAGTTGTAGTTCTGAACTGTCTCCAGGTCTATTCCTTCAATTTTGATATCCATTTATGGGTTTTGAGTATTTCCTTTGTTTATGATCATAGTTTTAGTATTTTTGATATTCATATCTAGTCAATATTTTTTGCTTGTCATGTTTATTTCATTAAGTAATTGTTGTAGATCTTTAGGATTTTCTACTAGTAGAACAGTATCATCAGCATATCTTAGGTTATTGATTATCTTTCCATTAATGTTTAGGCCTGGCATCTCTGTGATGTTTGTTAAGATTTTCTCAGTGTATAGATTGAACAAGCTTGGTGAAAGGAAATCTTTTGTCTTACTCCTCTTTGGATTAATATATAATGGTTGTAGAGTTCTCTTTGTTATATTTTATTATTGCTGTTTGCTCCCAGTATAGATTACATATTAGTCGTATGTCCATGTCATCTAGATGTATCTCTTTTAGGCATTCTATAAGTTGTTTGTGGTGTACTATATCTAAAGCTTTGGTGTAGTCTATGAAGCAGGCATATATTGGTTTGTTTACTTCTGTGTATTTTTCGATTAATGTTCTCATGCTGAATATGGCTTATTTTGTCCTGCTATTTTTTTAAAATCGAAATTGCTGCTCATCTAATTCAGTATTGATTTTATTCTGAATCCTTCCTTGTATAACTTTTATCAAGATTTTTGTAACATGGCTCATTAGGCTTATTGTTCTAAAGTCACTGCATTCAACTGCACCATTCTTTTTATGCAATGCAATGAAAGTTGATGTTTTTAGTTCATTTGGTATGTATCCTGTGTGGTATATGTCGTTGCATATGTCTGTAATCACTTCAATGCCAAAATCTTCTAGTGCCTGTATCATCTCTATCTGTATGCTGTCAGGTCATGCTGCTTTTCTCTTTTTCATTGTTTTTATAGCTTTTTCCACCTCAGATTTTAAGATTGTATAGCCTGATGTACATTTTATGATTTCTTGTCCCTTTGATCATGAAATACTTCTGTTATATATTCCTGTCATCTATATATAATATCCTTATTGTCTGTTAGCATTTTTTCTTTTTTGTCTGCAATGCGTCCACCTTCTGTGGTTTTTTTATTTTTATTAGTCATTCTCTTTATTTCTGTGTGCATTCTTCTTAAGTCTTGTTTGCTTTCAATAGTTTCTATTTCTATATATTTTTTGCTGAGCCAGTCTTCTTTTGCCTTTTTGCACATTTTGCGTAATTCATTATCTATTTTATTGTATTGGGCAGTGTTCTTCGCTTGTCTCCTTTCTTCCATTTTTTCTAAGATTGTGTTAGTTATCCATTTTTGTTTTTTGTTCTTTTTTGGGTAAGGTGTCACAGGTGTTTTGTATGCTTTTCTTTATGCATTGCCATTTGGTTGATACTTTTTCTTCAGGATTTTCTCTTCTGTATTGCTCAATTCCTTCTTCTAGCAGCTTCTGGTATGTGTTCTTTACTTGTATTGTATAGGTATCTTTAATATCTTTTTGATTTAAAGCTGTTATATCTAGTGGATTTGTTGATGAATTAGACTGTTGCTTTTTTCTCTTTAGTTTGATTTTCATTTTAATCATTACAGGATTGTGATCTGAATTAATATCTGCTCCTGGGTAGGTTTTGGCTTTCTTTACGCTGTTACGGAACCTTTCTTGTATCATTATGTAATCTATTTGATTCCTCTTCTTATCTCCAGGGCTTTCCCATGTGTATAGTTTCCTTTTCTCTTGCTCAAAGTAGGTGTTACATATTATCAGCCTGTTTTCTTCACAGAATTGTATTAATCTTTCTCCTCTGTCATTTCTTTTTCCTAAACCATGATTTCCTATAATTGTCTTATATCTACCTTTTCCTACTTTAGCGTTCATGTCACCCATTACAATCAAGATGTCTGAAGATTTCACTTGCTTCATAACTTTATTTAGGTCTTCATAGTATGCCTCTATTTGTTCATCTGTGTAGTCTTGAGTAGGTGCATATGTCTGTATTATTGCTATGTCGAATGGTTTTGCTTTCAACTTGAGTAGTATAATCCTATCACTGTATGTCCAGTGGGTACTTATATATTTTTGTAGCTCTCTTTTTATCAGTATTCCTACCCCCCTTTGATGTTCTGTTGTGTTTCCTGAGTATATAAATGTATATTTTTCGTCATCTATGTACCCAAATTCTTTCCATCTTGTCTCTGATATGCCTAAAATATCTATATTTATTCGTTCTGCTTCTTGAATCAGATTTTCCAATTTCCCTTGTTGATATAGAGTCCTAACATTCCAAGTACTTATTTTAAGATCTTTCCTCCGACATAAGTTCGAATTCCTCTCCATGGCTTCCTCTGGACTAGTACATGATGAGGCTCCAATCTCTTTCACGGTGGTCAGCCACATTCGTCTTTCGTATCATGAACATGCCTCCTGTGTACCACACACTTTGCTGTTTTCTCTTTCTGGGCCGTTGGTCATTTCTGACTCCTTCGCCCCATCCACCGTTGCAGACTTTGTACAATTCGGATTGTTGTTGTATTAGTAGTAGTAGTGATAGTTGTTGTATTAGTAGTAGTAGTGATAGTTGTTGTATTAGTAGTAGTAGTGATAGTTGTTGTATTAGTAGTAGTAGTGATAGTTGTTGTATTAGAGGTAGTAGTGATAGTTGTTGTATTAGTAGTAGTAGTGATAGTTGTTGTATTAGTAGTAGTAGTGATAGTTGTTGTATTAGTAGTAGTAGAGATAGTTGTTGTATTAGTAGTAGTAGTGATAGTTGTTGTATTAGAAGTAGTAGTGATAGTTGTTGTATTAGTAGTAGTAGAGATAGTTGTTGTATTAGTAGTAGTTGTGATAGTAGTTGTATTAGTAGTAGTAGTGATAATGTTGTATTAGTAGTAGTAGTGATAATGTTGCATTAGTAGTAGTAGTGATAGTTGTTGTATTAGTAGTAGTAGTAGTGATAATGTTGTATTAGTAGTAGTAGTGATAGTTCTTGTATTAGTAGTAGTAGTGATAGTTGTTGCATTAGTGGTAGTAGTGATAGTTGTATTAGTAGTAGTAGTAGTCATAGTTGTTGTATTAGTAGTAGTAGTAATCATAGTTGTTGTATTAGTAGTAGTAGTAGTCATAGTTGTTGTATTAGTGGTATTAGTGATAGTTGTTGTATTAGTTGCAGTAGTGATAGTTGTTGTATTAGTAGTAGTAGTGATAGTTGTATTAGTAGTAGTAGTAGTGATAGTTGTTGTATTAGTTGCAGTAGTGATAGTTGTTGTATTAGTAGTAGTAGTAGTGATAGTTGTTGTATTAGTAGTAGTAGTAGTCATAGTTGTTGTATTAGTAGTAGTAGTAGTAATAGTTGTTGTATTAGTAGTAGTAGTAGTCATAGTTGTTGTATTAGTAGTAGTAGTAGTCATAGTTGTTGTATTAGTAGTAGTAGTCATAGTTGTTGTATTAGTGGTAGTAGTGATAGTTGTTGTATTAGTTGCAGTAGTGATAGTTGTTGTATTAGTAGTAGTAGTGATAGTTGTTGTATTAGTAGTAGTAGTGATAGTTGTTGTATTAGTAGTAGTAGTGATATTTGTTGTATTAGAAGTAGTAGTGATAGTTGTTGTATTAGTAGTAGTAGAGATAGTTGTTGTATTAGTAGTAGTAGTGATAGTTGTTGTATTAGTAGTAGTAGTGATAGTTGCTGTATTAGTAGTAGTAGTGATAATGTTGTATTAGTAGTAGTAGTGATAATGTTGCATTAGTAGTAGTAGTGATAGTTGTTGTATTAGTAGTAGTAGTAGTGATAATGTTGTATTAGTAGTAGTAGTGATAGTTCTTGTATTAGTAGTAGTAGTGATAGTTGTTGCATTAGTGGTAGTAGTGATAGTTGTATTAGTAGTAGTAGTAGTCATAGTTGTTGTATTAGTAGTAGTAGTAATCATAGTTGTTGTATTAGTAGTAGTAGTAGTCATAGTTGTTGTATTAGTGGTATTAGTGATAGTTGTTGTATTAGTTGCAGTAGTGATAGTTGTTGTATTAGTAGTAGTAGTGATAGTTGTATTAGTAGTAGTAGTAGTGATAGTTGTTGTATTAGTTGCAGTAGTGATAGTTGTTGTATTAGTAGTAGTAGTAGTGATAGTTGTTGTATTAGTAGTAGTAGTAGTCATAGTTGTTGTATTAGTAGTAGTAGTAGTAATAGTTGTTGTATTAGTAGTAGTAGTAGTCATAGTTGTTGTATTAGTAGTAGTAGTAGTCATAGTTGTTGTATTAGTAGTAGTAGTAGTCATAGTTGTTGTATTAGTAGTAGTAGTCATAGTTGTTGTATTAGTGGTAGTAGTGATAGTTGTTGTATTAGTTGCAGTAGTGATAGTTGTTGTATTAGTAGTAGTAGTGATAGTTGTTGTATTAGTAGTAGTAGTGATAGTTGTTGTATTAGTAGTAGTAGTGATATTTGTTGTATTAGAAGTAGTAGTGATAGTTGTTGTATTAGTAGTAGTAGAGATAGTTGTTGTATTAGTAGTAGTAGTGATAGTTGTTGTATTAGTAGTAGTAGTGATAGTTGCTGTATTAGTAGTAGTAGTGATAATGTTGTATTAGTAGTAGTAGTGATAGTTGTTGTATTAGTAGTAGTAGTGATAGTTGTTGTATTAGTAGTAGTTGTGATAGTAGTTGTATTAGTAGTAGTAGTGATAATGTTGTATTAGTAGTAGTAGTGATAATGTTGCATTAGTAGTAGTAGTGATAGTTGTTGTATTAGTAGTAGTAGTAGTGATAATGTTGTATTAGTAGTAGTAGTGATAGTTCTTGTATTAGTAGTAGTAGTGATAGTTGTTGCATTAGTGGTAGTAGTGATAGTTGTATTAGTAGTAGTAGTAGTCATAGTTGTTGTATTAGTAGTAGTAGTAATCATAGTTGTTGTATTAGTAGTAGTAGTAGTCATAGTTGTTGTATTAGTGGTATTAGTGATAGTTGTTGTATTAGTTGCAGTAGTGATAGTTGTTGTATTAGTAGTAGTAGTGATAGTTGTATTAGTAGTAGTAGTAGTGATAGTTGTTGTATTAGTTGCAGTAGTGATAGTTGTTGTATTAGTAGTAGTAGTAGTGATAGTTGTTGTATTAGTAGTAGTAGTAGTCATAGTTGTTGTATTAGTAGTAGTAGTAGTAATAGTTGTTGTATTAGTAGTAGTAGTAGTCATAGTTGTTGTATTAGTAGTAGTAGTAGTCATAGTTGTTGTATTAGTAGTAGTAGTCATAGTTGTTGTATTAGTGGTAGTAGTGATAGTTGTTGTATTAGTTGCAGTAGTGATAGTTGTTGTATTAGTAGTAGTAGTGATAGTTGTTGTATTAGTAGTAGTAGTGATAGTTGTTGTATTAGTAGTAGTAGTGATATTTGTTGTATTAGAAGTAGTAGTGATAGTTGTTGTATTAGTAGTAGTAGAGATAGTTGTTGTATTAGTAGTAGTAGTGATAGTTGTTGTATTAGTAGTAGTAGTGATAGTTGCTGTATTAGTAGTAGTAGTGATAATGTTGTATTAGTAGTAGTAGTGATAGTTGTTGTATTAGTAGTAGTAGTGATAGTTGTTGTATTAGTAGTAGTAGTGATAATTGTTGTATTAGTAGTAGTAGTGATAATGTTGTATTAGTAGTAGTAGTGATAATGTTGTATTAGTTGTAGTAGTGATAGTTGTTGTATTAGTAGTAGTAGTGATAATGTTGTATTAGTAGTAGTAGTGATAATGTTGTATTAGTAGTAGTAGTGATAGTTGTTGTATTAGTAGTAGTAGTGATAGTTGTTGTATTAGTAGTAGTAGTAGTGATAATGTTGTATTAGTAGTAGTAGTGATAGTTCTTGTATTATTAGTAGTAGTGATAGTTGTTGCATTAGTGGTAGTAGTGATAGTTGTATTAGTAGTAGTAGTGATAATGTTGTATTAGTAGTAGTAGCGATAGTTGTTGTATTAGTAGTAGTAGTAGTCATAGTTGTTGTATTAGTAGTAGTAGTAGTCATAGTTGTTGTATTAGTAGTAGTAGTAGTCATAATTGTTGTATTAGTGGTAGTAGTGATAGTTGTTGTATTAGTTGCAGTAGTGATAGTTGTTGTATTAGTAGTAGTAGTGATAGTTGTATTAGTAGTAGTAGTAGTGATAGTTGTTGTATTAGTTGCAGTAGTGATAGTTGTTGTATTAGTAGTAGTAGTAGTAGTGATAGTTGTTGTATTAGTAGTAGTAGTAGTCATAGTTGTTGTATTAGTAGTAGTAGTAGTAATAGTTGTTGTATTAGTAGTAGTAGTAGTCATAGTTGTTGTATTAGTAGTAGTAGTAGTCATAGTTGTTGTATTAGTAGTAGTAGTAGTCATAGTTGTTGTATTAGTGGTAGTAGTGATAGTTGTTGTATTAGTTGCAGTAGTGATAGTTGTTGTATTAGTAGTAGTAGTGATAGTTGTATTAGTAGTAGTAGTAGTGATAGTTGTTGTATTAGTAGTAGTTGTGATAGTAGTTGTATTAGTTGCAGTAGTGATAGTTGTTGTATTAGTAGTAGTAGTTGTAGTTGTATTAGTAGTAGTAGTGATAGTTGTTGTATTATTAGGAGTAGTGATAGTTGTTGTTTTAGTAGTAGTAATGATAGTTGTATTAGTAGTAGTAGTAGTGATAGTTGTTGTATTAGTAGTAGTAGTAATAATTACTGTATCTGTATTGTTGTATATCGTATATCTATATTGTTGTATCTATAGTTGTTGTGGGTCTGTTGGAAGAGTGTGAGTCTGTTGGAAGAGTGTGGGTCTGTTGGCAGAGTATGGGTCTGTTGGCAGAGTGTGGGTCTGTTGGAAGATTGTGGGTCTGTTGGCAGAGTGTGGGTCTATTGGCAGTGTATGGTTCTATTGGTAGAGTGTGGGTCTTTTTGGCAGAGTGTGGTTGTAACCCTTGTTCCATGAGGCTCTGCAAGGGATGTACTAGTAAAATCAAGTAATATTTAAAGAAGATTAACACTCGTTTTTTTTCAATGACGGTGGCCCTCGTACAACGCTCAAAATTTCCACTGAAATCATTGATCATCATCACAACTGTCTTCGCTCTGTTAATTAGACAATCTATTTCCATGTTTGTCTTGCCAACAGTTAAATGTGTCACTAGAAAAACAATATTGAAATTGATTAGTCTAATTATTCATCACGTGATGTGGCGATAATTAATCATAAATTAATTAAAAATTTGTTGACATGATTTTACTTTCATACCAAAAGATGCAATTAAAAGTGAAGTGATTGTGGTTTTTTATGTTGACAGAAAGGGGAAGTAATTAAAAGTGGAGTGATTGGGTTTTTATAAGGTTCACAGAAAGGGGAGATAATAGAATGGGAATTGATAGGGTTCTTTTTAGGTTCGCAGGCAGAAAGAGGATGTAACCAAAAGTAAAGAGATTAGGGTATTGTAGGCTCACAGATGGTGAGGCAATTAAAAGTGGAATGACTGGGTTTTAAAACCTTTTTTTCGTTCTCAGAAAGGGGAGGTAATTACAAGTGAAGTTATTAATATTTAAAGTCACAGAAAGGGAGGCAATAACAACAGGTCGTGTGTGAGTTGATCACGTTCATCATCATCATCATCAAGTACCGGGCCTGCTGGCGTAGGTGATCATGTCTCTCCCCAACTTTCGATCTCGACAGCTATTTATCATTTCTGTTGTTGACCTTCTGCCAAGCCATTCTCTTAAGCTGTCTGGTATCTTTTCTCTTTGCTTCCCTCTATCTCTTCGTCCCTCAAATTTTCCAAGTTGTTACAATATATTCAAGTTGTTCTCTTCTCATTACATGACCAAAAAATGATGATGAATACGCTATGTGGAATGTAATGAGAGAGTTATATATATATATATATATATATATATATATAGAGAGAGAGAGAGAGAGAGAGATAGAGAGAGATAGAGAGAGATAGAGAGAGATAAAGAGAGATATAGAGAGATATAGAGAGATATAGAGAGATATAAAGATAGATAGATAGATAGATAGATAGATAGATAGATAGATAGATAGATAGATAGATAGATAGATAGATAGATAGATAGATAGATAGATAGATAGATAGATAGATAGATAGATAGATAGATAGATAGATAGATAGATAGATAGATAGATAGATAGATAGATAGATAGATAGATAGATAGATAGATAGATAGATAGATAGATAGATAGATAGATAGATAGATAGATAGATAGATAGATAGATAGATAGATAGATAGATAGATAGATAGATAGATAGATAGATAGATAGATAGATAGATAGATAGATAGAGACAGAGAGAGATAGAGAGATAGAGCGAGAGATAGAGAGAAATAGAGAGATATAGAGAGATATAGAGATAGAGAGACATAGAGAGAGATAGATAGAGAGAGATAGAGAGATTGAGAGAGATAGAGAGAGATTGTGAGAGATAGAGAGAGATAACAGAATCTACTTGAGAGACAATTTAGAAAGATACAGAAAGGTGTAGAAAGGGAAAAGAATAACGAAGTAAAAAGAAATGAGAGAAGAAATTAAAGAAACTAATGTATGTAAGAATGAAAGAGCTGAAATAAAGAGAACAATAATAAAAAAGGAAGAAAAAACTCAAAAGATTAAGATAATGAGAGAGAACAACGGAATAGAAAGAAGGACGGAGAGAAAGAAGGAAAGAAATAAATAATATTAAAAGAAAGAAAGTGAACAAGAAAAGAAGTAAGAAAGAAAGGAAAGTAAAGACGCAGAGAGTGTTGTAGGTGAAAGAAAGAAAAACAAACATAAAGAAAGCGAAGCGAAAGTTGAATAATAAGAGATGCAATATAAATGAACTAACAGTGAGGCACTAGGGCATAGAGGTGAGGCACTAGGGCATAGAGGTGAGGCACTAGGGCATAGAGGTGAGGCACTAGGGCATAGAGGTGCTAATATAAAAAACAAAACAAACAGGACGCGAAAAAAGACAGATGGAAGCAGAACGACTGCGACAAGATAATTGAGATATTTGAGGAGGGAGATGAACTAGCTGGGGAGAAGAGAGAACGAGAGAGAGAGAGAAACATATTACGGGAGAAAGGGAGTAATAATGGCAAGAAGGGAGAGAAGTGAGGAAGGGAGTAATAATGGCGAGAAGGGAGAGAAGTGAGGAAGGGAGTAATAATGGCGAGAAGGGAGAGAAGTGAGGAAGGGAGTAATAATGGCGAGAAGGGAGAGAAGTGAGGAAGGGAGTAATAATGGCGAGAAGGGAGAGAAGTGAGGAAGGGAGTAATAATGGCGAGAAGGGAGAGAAGTGAGGAAGGGAGTAATAATGGCGAGAAGGGAGAGAAGTGAGGAAGGGAGTAATAATGGCGAGAAGGGAGAGAAGTGAGGAAGGGAGTAATAATGGCGAGAAGGGAGAGAAGTGAGGAAGGGAGTAATAAGGCGAGAAGGGAGAGAAGTGAGGAAGGGAGTAATAATGGCGAGAAGGGAGAGAAGTGAGAAAGGGAGTAATAATGGCGAGAAGGGAGAGAAGTGAGGAAGGGAGTAATAATGGCGAGAAGGGAGAGAAGTGAGGAAGGGAGTAATAATGGCGAGAAGGGAGAGAAGTGAGGAAGGGAGTAATAATGGCGAGAAGGGAGAGAAGTGAGAAAGGGAGTAATAATGGCGAGAAGGGAGAGAAGTGAGGAAGGGAGTAATAATGGCGAGAAGGGAGAGAAGTGAGGAAGGGAGTAATAATGGCGAGAAGGGAGAGAAGTGAGAAAGGGAGTAATAATGGCGAGAAGGGAGAGAAGTGAGGAAGGGAGTAATAATGGCGAGAAGGGAGAGAAGTGAGGAAGGGAGTAATAATGGCGAGAAGGGAGAGAAGTGAGGAAGGGAGTAATAATGGCGAGAAGGGAGAGAAGTGAGAAAGGGAGTAATAATGGCGAGAAGGGAGAGAAGTGAGGAAGGGAGTAATAATGGCGAGAAGGGAGAGAAGTGAGGAAGGGAGTAATAATGGCGAGAAGGGAGAGAAGTGAGGAAGGGAGTAATAATGGCGAGAAGGGAGAGAAGTGAGGAAGGGAGAGGGTCGATAAGTGAGAGGCGGAATGAGAGAACGAGGGATACAGAGAGATTTTTTCCATTTCTCCTAACATGTACAGTTCATTATATTAAGGGATAGAAGACGTGATAGCTCAGTGGTTAGTGAACTGGACTACAAAGTACAAGAGATCGGGTTCGATCCTGATCGACGGCTTCCGGGTTCACCCAGCCTTAAAAGGGTACCCGATTTTTTTTTCTGGGAAAGTAAAACGGCACAGGCGTAATACCGACCACATTACCCCCAAAAATCATGTGCTGAAGGTCTGTAAAATTTATGGTCACTAACACCATATTCCCTATACGCCATTTGGCGTGACGGGTCACTAACACCATATTCCCTATACGCCACTTGGCGTGACGGGTCACTAACACCATATTCCCTATACGGCACTTGGCGTGACGGGTCACTAACACCATATTCCCTATACGGCACTTGTGATGGGGCTCTACTTTTTAAAACTCTCTACTAAGGGATCAGGGAAATCAAACATAACAAGCAAAAAATATGGACCAGATATGAATATCAAAAAGACTAAAATTATGATCATAAAGAAAGATAATACTCAAGACCTACAATTAAATATCAAAGTTGAAGGAATAGACCTGGAGACAGTTCAGAACTACAACTACCTTGGACATACTATAACCAGTGATGGAAAATGTACAACTGAAATAAACAAAAGAATAGGAATAGCAAAAAGTAATTTTAATGTCATGAAGAACATACTAACATCAAAACAAATAGCACTAGGGCTAAAACTAAGAATAGCAAAATGTTACATCTTTTCAATATTCCTGTATGGTGCAGAAACATGGACAAGAAAACAGAACAGAAAATTGAAGCCTTTGAATTATGGATTTATAGAAGAATAGGTAGAATTGGATGGAAAGAAAAGAAAACAAACGATGAAGTTTTTAAAACAACTAAAAATTAAAAGAGAACTACTAAACACAATTAGAACAAGACAAATGAAAATTTTGGGGCATGTTAACAGACACAACAGCCTAATAAAAGTAATCTTGGAAGGGAAAATACAAGGTAAAAGAGGCAGATGCAGACCAAGACTAACATCGACGAGTAACATCAAAAGATGGACAAGTCAATCTATGATAATCTGCACCATCAAAGCAAGAAACAGAGTGGAATGGCGCCCCATGGTAGCCAACCTTAATGCTGAGACGGCACTTAATGATGATGACTAAGGGATCAATTGTGACATAAGACACATAATTGTATACCAATTACCATCCATCACATGTCTAAGCTCCAATGTGCAACAAACACCACATAAACATATACAACATATAACAACAAACACATATGGATAATAAAAATAGAATAAATGATGTATCAATTATGAAATGTCAGCGAAATGTAGATTGTAACAAAGGGAATGAAGAAAAAACGCGTGGTATTGATTTCTGTGACATGTTTTGGAAGGTTACACGAACGGTTGTTGTCGTTTTGTAAGGCAAGTGAGGAGGTGGTGACACATGCATTGCGAAATGCATGATGGTGAAGATTTTGTTTCGTTAGTAGTTTTGTTTCGTTTTAAAGAAAGTGGGAGGTGGATGTGTGTAGTGTGTGGTAGCTAACAGAAATATATTTGTAATGGTGTGTGTGAGATGTGTGTAGTATGTGGTAGCTAACAGAAATATATTTGTAATGGTGTGTGTGAGATGTGTGTAGTATGTGGTAGCTAACAGAAATATATTTGTAATGGTGTGTTGTAATGTGTGGTAGCTAACAGAAATATATTTGTAATGGTGTGTGTGAGATGTGTGTAGTATGTGGTAGCTAACAGAAATATATTTGTAATGGTGTGTGTGAGATGTGTGTAGTGTGTGGTAGCTAACAGAAATATATTTGTAATGGTGTGTTGTAATGTGTGGTAGCTAACAGAAATATGTTTGTAATGGTGTGTGTGAGATGTGTGTAGTGTGTTGTAGCTAACAGAAATATATTTGTAATGGTGTGTGTGAGATGTGTGTAGTGTGTGGTAGCTAACAGACATATATTTGTAAAGTGTGTGTGAGATGTGTGTAGTGTGTTGTAGCTAATAGAAATATATTTGTAATGGAGTGTTGTAATGTGTGGTAGCTAACAGAAATATATTTGTAATGGTGTGTGTGAGATTTCTGTAGTGTATTGCAGCTAACAGAAATATATTTGTAATGGTGTGTGTGAGATGTGTGTAGTGTGTAGTAGCTAACAGAAATATATTTGTAATGGTGTGTGTCAAACAAGGAATTCACTGGAGTCTGTAGAAATGTGGTTTTACAGAAGAATGTTAAGAATACCACGGACAGCTAAGAAGAGTAATGAAAACGTTCTGAAAGAGGTCAAAACACATTCCCAGAAAAAAAAAATCCAGTATCCATTAAAGGCTGCGTGAACCGGAGCCGTCATTTGGGATCGAACCTTACCTCTTGTCCTTTGTAGTCCAGTTCACTAACCACTGAGCTATCCCGGCTCCCACTTTATTACATACATAACAATATTGTTGCTAATATTAATACAAATATCATTATCCTTACACTGTGCATCGTATCAGTTCTGTTGTTGACTGTTTCCCATGCCAAGACACCAAGCTATCTAGTGTCGTCACTCTTTATTCTGAGAAATCCCATCTATGTGGTCTCTAATCGTTTTTTCATTTGTTTGTCTACTGTCCATGATTCGCTTCCATAGGTCAGAATTGGCTCGATACAGCTCTATACGGTGTACCAACTGAGAATTTTTCAATGAGGAAAATAAAAAATGGGAACTCGTGAAAAAATATCAGAAAGTGGACAATTTTCAGGCACATCATGAAAAGAGGAGTAGTTAGAACACGTTGTTACAGCTGGCAAAACATAGGGAAAAAAAATCGTGGACAACAAAGGAAAAAAAAAGTACTAGAATCCTTGGTGTCATGGTATGGAAAACAGTCAACAACTGAATTGATACTATGTACGGTGGATAGAAGATTGTGGAAGGATATTATCAGCTTTGCCAAAGGGTATGGCACATGATGATGATGCATTAAAGCAACGTTAAGTAAAGAACCCCGTCACGCCAAGTGGTGTATAGGGAATATGGTGTTAGTGACCCGTCACGCCAAGTGGTGTATAGGGAATATGGTGTTAGTGACCCGTCACGCCAAGTGGCGTATAGGGAATATGGTGTTAGTGACCCGTCACGCCAAGTGGCGTATAGGGAATATGGTGTTAGTGACCCGTCACGCCAAGTGGCGTATAGGGAATATGGTGTTAGTGACCCGTCACGCCAAGTGGCGTATAGGGAATATGGTGTTAGTGACCCGTCACGCCAAGTGGCGTTTAGGGAATATGGTGTTAGTGACCCGTCACGCCAAGTGGCGTTTAGGGAATATGGTGTTAGTGACCCGTCACGCCAAGTGGCGTATAGGGAATATGGTGTTAGTGACCCGTCACGCCAAGTGGCGTATAGAGAATATGCTTAGCACACTACTATATGGATCCGAAACCTGGACAACATACTCAAACCAGGAAAAAAGACTAAATGTCTTCCACATGCGATGTCTCCGCAAAATAATGCACATCAAATGGCAGGACAAAATAACCAACTTAACTGTCCTGCAACGTGCTAAGACCCTAACAATCATGTCGATGCTCAGAAGTCGAAGGCTAAGATGGCTGGAGCATGTCCAACGAATGGAAGAAAAACGCATCCCAGGCAAATACTATATGGTGAGCTAAAACACGGAAAAAGACAAATCGGCAGACCTAAACTACGATATAGAGATATCTGCAAATCATCTCTGAAAGACTTCTCCATCTGTGAAAACGACTGGCAACATCTGGCAAGTGATCGCACATCATGGAGAGCACGTATAAGGAACGGTATAACAACATTTGAGACTGTGCTAAGACAGGACTTAGAAGAGAAGAGACTCATGAAAAAGGATGGTAAACCCTGTGGATCAGCGAGCCTGACTTGTTCATTATGTGACCGTGTGTGTTTGTCAAACATTGGTAGAATTAGCCACGAGAGAAGCTGTTCGGCAAAAACAATACCTCAAAAAAATACGCAATAGCCTCCACTAGACCGTCTGACAAGACGAAAAGGGCCATATAATGTATTACTAACAGAAAGTCCTAAAAACCTACAACAATTACTTAATGAAATAAACATGACAAGCACAAAATATTGACTAGATATGAATATCAAAAAGATTAAAACTATGATCATAAACAAAGATAAAACTCAAAATCTACAAGTGGATATCAAAATTGAAGGAATACATCTGGAGACAGTTCACAGCTATAACTACCTTTAACACACTATTACCAATGATGAAAAATTATTCTCAACATTCCTATATGGTGCAGAAACATGGACATTAGACAAGAAACAGAAAAGAAAATTGATGCCTTTGAAATGTGGGTTTATAGAAGAATAGGTAGAATTGGATCGAAGGAAAAGAAAACAAACGATGAAGTTTTAAAACAACTAAAAATGAAAAGAGAACTACTAAACACAATTTACGCAAGATAAATGAATGTTTGGGGCATGCTGAAAGACACAGCAACATACTAAAAGTAATCTTGGAATACAAAGTGAAAGAGACACAGGCAGACCAAGACTAACATGGACGAGTAACTACAAAAGATGGACAAGACAGCCTATGCCAACCTGCACCATCAAAGCAAGAGACAGAGCAGAATGACGCTCCATGGTAGTCAACCTTCGATGCGGAGACGGCACTCGATGATGATTTTGTTTAAACGTTTCTGACGAACTTCCCCACTACTATTCACGAAGTCTCCCACACAACGCCACACTCTCGTATTCCCCAGACCCCACATCAGCACAAACAACAAACAACAAACACAAACAACAAACACGAATCGTGCCAAAAACAAATATAATCGAGAGAATGCAATCCTCACTGGGACTAGAACAAATCAATCAGCGGTGGTCAAAGCCTGGTCCTTTAATGACATCCGCGTCACGACTACCAATATCTCAGCCTGGACAAGCCTCCAGGTTTAGTCTACAAATATGTCTCACTCAGCTTGTAGACATATATCAATCCATCGCTTGTAAGCGGATTCTCTCAACTTCAACACTTTTCTATAGAACATTTATTTTGTTTGCACTTTATTTATTGTTGACAGACTCTTTTAACGCGTCTCCTATTTGCTTTTTTTTTTTTTTTTTAAATAAACTTAATCACGCTAGCACGAGCTCTGTGTGCAACAGTGATTGGTTGCAGTGGAAGCTATATATAGTTATGAGAAAATAAAATGTAAAGAGCCCCATCACACCAAGTGGCATATAGGGAATATGGCGTTAGTGACCCGTCACGGCAAGTGGAGTATAGGGAATATGGTGTTAGTGACCCGTCACGCCAAGTGGAGTATAGGGAATATGGTGTTAGTGACCCGTCACGCCAAGTGGCGTATAGGGAATATGGTGTTAGTGACCCGTCACGCCAAGTGGCGTATAGGGAATATGGTGTTAGTGACCCGTCACACCAAGTGGCATATAGGGAATATGGTGTTAGTGACCATACATTTTACAGACCTTCAGCACATGATTTTTGGGGTAATGTGGTCGGTATTACGCCCTTGCCGCTTTACTTTCCCATAAAAAAATCTCGTTTCCATTAAAGGCTGGGTGAACCTGGAAGATTTTACCGATATTTAAGTGAAATATGATTTATTGTTCTTTGTGTCGTGTGTTCGCGGTTCCACAGGCAAACACAGAGTTTGACAACAATGGCGCCGGCCGGGTATGTTCAACCCGAATGTGAAACGTCTGTGACGGTGGATGGGGCGGATGAATCAGAAATGACCAACGGCCCAGAAAGTGAAAACAGAAAAGTGTGTGGTACACATGAGGCATATTCAGGACACGAAAGACGAATATGGCAGACCACCGTGAAAGAGATTGGAGCCTCATCACGTAACATTCCAAAGAAAGCCAGGGAGAGAAATTCTAACTATTGTTTTAGCAACGAATTAGAACAAGACAAATGCAATTTTTGGGGCATGTTAAAAGACACAACAGCCTTAAAAAAGTAATCTTGGAGGGAAAATACAAGGTAAAAGAGGCAGAGGCAGACAAAGACTAACATGGACGAGTAACATCAAAAGATGGACAAGTCAGCTTATGACAACCTGCACCATCAAAGCAAGACGCAGAGTGGAATGGCGCTCCATGGTAGCCAACCTTCGATGCGGAGACGGCACTCAATGATGATGATGAACCTGGAAGCCGTTGGTCAGGTTCGAACCCAACCTCTTGTACTTTGTGGTCCAGTTCACTAACCACTGAGCTATCGCGGCTCCCCATAGATTTGAGTAAAGGCGTAAAGATGGGAAGCTGCTGTAAAGCTGAGAATAAATATGAAAGGAAAATTGATGTTATTGTTACAGCTTTACTCATCATCATCTAGTACCATGTCTGCTGACGTAGTGATCATGTTTCTCCACAATTTTCGATCTCGACAGTTATTTATCATTTCTGTTGTTGACCTTCTGCCAAGCCATTCTCTTAAGCTGTCTGGTATTTTTTCTCTTTGCTTCCCTTTATCTCTTCGTCCCTCAATTTTCCCAGTTGTTACAATATATTTCAGTTGTTCTCTTCTCATTACATGGCCAAAAAATGATGATTGTTTCTTCCTAATATTGGAAATTAGTTTCTTTTTGCTTTGACCTCTCTCAGATCATTTTCATTACTCTTCTTAGCTGTCCATGGTATTCTCAACATTCTTCTGTAAAATCACATTTCTACAGACTCCAGTGATTTTCTTGTGTGTTGTCCTATTGTCCATGATTCACATCCATATGTTAAGATTGGCTCTACATAACATTTAAGAACTCTTTTGCTTGTTTCTATTGTCAAAAATGGATTGCATAGTATCTTCCTCATTTTCTTGAAAGCTGCTTTTGCCTGAGCCATTCTGCATCTCACCTCTTATGTACATCTTCCGTCTGAGGTTAACAAAGTTCCCAAATATTTAAATTCATTTACCTGCTTTAATATTGTTCCACTTATCTTTATTCTGCACTGAGATGATGTCTTTTTCTTTGTTGTTACCATTACCTCTGTCTTTTTGCTATTAAAGCTGAGTCCTTTATGTTGCTTTCTTTCACTATAATGTCCAACATTTCTTGTAACTCATTTTCACTCTTAGCGATTAAGACTGTAACATCAGCATACCTTAGATTATTTATATAAATAATATCATAATGATCTCTACAGAACAGCTTTACTCGCCGAGGGATAACATAAAATCAAAATGACGCACAGCAGGCCATCAATACAAAAATGAAGATTGACACCTCAGCCACATGTACATGTGGACAGGTGTCCCAGACTGTTGAACACATACTACAAGACTGTACTGAATATAGTACCACTGGACACTACAATTCGTGCTGTTTCGTCCTAAATGTTTGTCTGCATCGCAATTATTCAGCCCTACCCTATCCGGGAGATGCTTGTCTTAATAGGAAAATTACAGATACACAATGTATTTCCGAGCTGTGATCGCAGCCGTATGCTATTGTCACAAGAAGACCTAGGGAGCCGCGATAGCTCAGTGGTTAGTGAACTGGACTAAAAGGACAACGGGTAGGGTTCGATCCCAACCAACAGCTTCCGGATTCACCCAGCCTTTAATGGGTACCGGATTTGTTTTCTGGGAAAGTGAAGCGGCATGGGCGTAATACCGACCACAATACCCTAAAAATCATGTACTGAAGGTCTGTAAAATTTATGGTCACTAACACCATATTCCCTATACGCCACTAGGCGTGACGGGGGTACTTTACTTTTTTTTTTCCTAGAACACCTGTGTGAAAGACATTGTCCATGAAAGCTAATTTTTTAGTTAGCTAAGTGGCAGTGTTCCCTAGGGTTTGGCTTTTCGTGGCAAGGCGCTGTGCCAAGGAGTACGTGTTCGATTCTGCTTCCGTCCATATATTGTTCTTTGTTTTTGTTTTTTTCTGTTGTTGATTATTTGTCATTTTTTCCGAGTGCTGTAAACATACCTCTTCCTCTGAATTGATTCGCTGAATATAGTAGACTGAGGAACATTCATTGGCCCATAGATACAGCACTATAGACAAAACTATATGGGCCACTGCAAGAATTACAAATTTAAAAAAAAAAAAAAAAAAAAAAACCCAGTAAAATGTATACAAGAAATGACATTATATTTATGGACAATACATCAGGCGAAAATCAGAAGTAGATATAGATCTTTAGATAAAACAAAGTACAAAAAATAAAAATGTATAAATAAAACAAATAAATTGCAACATCATAGTTATAGTTGTAATTAGTCAAGGGTCCCGGTATCATTGCCAACGAATTAAAATCCATAAATGCTCAACCGCCCGTGCCAGTTGAATCATCCGAATTAATACTTATCTCATTGGAGGATCCAAACAAAGAAAGGCAGCTGTAGTTCCCAACATAGCAGCTTTAGCACACGGCAAAAGACATACTTTGCCGCACGAAAGTGAACGCAGCTGAACTGTCCTTCGTCATACGATATCATCATTCATCGTAAGCAATCGGAATATCGAAACACGATCCGGATGAAACACACAGCTCACGGTGTGCACAGAGCACTAAACTCAGTACCCGGTAACAAGCCGGACTTGGAATATGAGGAATGTGCAACAAGGAACACTTTTTAGTGAGAGACTCAACGGTTCCTGCAGCCTATCCGCCATATTGACCATAAGTCCCCTGCTACAACATAAAGAAGACTGACCAGATCCCTGCTCAATCATGAGTTTCATCATAGCTACGTCATTTGTTGATCACACTGATCAACCTGTCATGATTTCACTATTCAGTCTGTCATGATTTAACTATTCAATCTAACGTGATTACATTACACAATCTAACATGATTACAATACTCAATCTAACATGATTACAATACACAATCTAACATGATTACAATACACAATATAACATGATTAAAATACACAATCTAATATGATTACAATACACAATCTAACATGATTACATTACACAATCTAACATGATTACAATACTCAATCTAACATGATTACAATACACAATCTAACATGATTACAATACTCAATCTAACATGATTACAATACACAATCTAACATGATTACAATACACAATCTAACATGATTACAATACTCAATCTAACATGATTACAATACACAATCTAACGTGATTACAATACACAATCTAACATGATTACAATACACAATCTAACATGATTACAATACTCAATATAACATGATTACAATACACAATCTAACATGATTACAATACACAATCTAACATGATTACAATACACAATCTAACATGATTACATTACACAATCTAACATGATTACAATACACAATCTAACATGATTACAATACACAATCTAACATGATTACAATACACAATCTAACATGATTACAATACACAATATAACATGATTACAATACACAATCTAACATGATTACACTGTTGAAGCTGCAAATATCAGACTATAAATGAGGAAGTATCTCTCCTACGTCCAGCCATGTCCTCCTGGTATCCTACAAACAATATCCCAGGCGTGTTTGTATCGCGTGTCTATCCTCTGTTTGTGAGCAGCTTTCCCGGTGTATTGACAGATCTCATCTCGTTTTTATTTATCATCTCAGCCACAAAGGAAGGAATCCACGTCGTGAGGTAAATCTGCAAGTCTGTCGTGGACATTTGGTGAGCTTAACAAATAGACATCAGTCGTCAGAACATGTCTTATGTAGAACTTCAGCTGTGTTAGCAGACAGAATATCTATCTATCTATCTATCTATCTATCTATCTATCTATCTATCTATCTATCTATCTATCTATCTATCTATCTATCTATCTATCTATCTATCTATCTATCTATCTATCTATCTATCTATCTATCTATCTATCTATCTATCTATCTATCTATCTATCTATCTATCTATCTATCTATCTATCTATCTATCTATCTATCTATCTATCTATCTATCTATCTATCTATCTATCTATCTATCTATCTATCTATCTATCTATCTATCTATCTATCTATCTATCTATCTATCTATCTATCTATCTATCTATCTATCTATCTATCTATCTATCTATCTATCTATCTATCTATCTATCTATCTATCTATCTATCTATCTATCTATCTATCTATCTATCTATTGACATTTCAAGCCGTAGCTGGCCCATATGGCATAGACCCAGATACTCCTTCTCTTATCTAAATTTTTATTCTGGGCAGTTTTCAATCCTTGTAAAAATGTTTTATCAAATCTCGCCATTTGTCTCTGTTCTGTGCAAGCAACTCAATCTCATTGAGGGAATCGATTCCTGCTGCTTTTGCCTCTCTGATCAATGTTCTTCTCAGTGTCTCTCTGTGTCTTCCTCTTTTCCGCTTATCTGTTGTTTCCCAAATGAGGGTTTGCTTTGCTATTCGGTTATTATCTCTTCTCATCACATGTCCAACATATGACCATCGTCTTTTCTTTATTACTGAAGATATTAGTGGTTGATTGGCGATTTCTCTAATTTCCTCGTTTGTTTTGAATTCGTTCCACGCTATACCACGTATTTTCCTTAGACATTATTTTCGAATGCGTTCAACTTTGTTTCTATTTCTCTTGTTGTTTTCCAGCTTTCACACGCATACGTAAGGGTTGATAGTACATTTGATTTGAATAGCCTAAGTTTTGTGTTTGTGCTGATAAGTTTTGATTTCCACAACTTTTCAAGGCTTCTGAAAGACATTGCTACTTTAGCTATTCTGATTCTAATTTCTTTGTTTGTATCCCCTTCTCGATCAATGTGACTTCCAAGATAGATAAAGTGATCGATCTCTTCCATTAGTTTGTTTTTCATTTAATTATACTGCTTTTTATAAAGTAGATATGCAGTGACTTGAAAAATATTTTTGAAATTACGTCATCAATTGATGAGTTTTACGTCATGATATTCTGTGTCCCACAATCCCGTCTACATCATAACACAACAAGCCGTTGTTATATTCCCGGTTTCATCGCTGAAAGGTAATGGCGCTAAACATTGAAAACAGGGTATTTTTGGTTGAGCATGACTTCCGTAATGGTGGCAAATATACAGAAGAAGTAATTCGATAGTTTGTGCTGACATCACCAGACTCACAAGTCCTAACTCCGCCTGGCTATTATCTGTTGGGTGCGCTGAAAGGAACAGTTGATCTCAATGATCCACAAGCAGTTAATGAAGGCAGAAATCGTTACCCTGATCCAGCAAATACAAGCGAACCAAATTGAGAGGAAGAAGTATTTAGCTGGCAGTGTTCCCTAGCGTTTGGCTTTTCGTGGCAAGGGGCTGTGCCAAGGAGTACGGGTTCGATCCTGCTTCGGACCATATATCATTCTTTTTTTTTTTTTTTCTTCTGTTGTTGATTATAATTTGTCATTTTCTCCGAGTGCTTTAAAAACATACCTCTTCTTCTGAATTGATTTGCTGATTATCGTCTCGTAAGTTTCCCTCTATAACAATATTCATTTATTATTATTTGTCTCCAACAAACATCACCGGTCCTTTTCCAGACGGTTTTCGAAAATATGAAGAGGCGAGTCAACAAAAGTATTGAGACACGTGACGGACATTTTAAACAGATGCTGTAGACACAACTTCATCGTATGAACAACCACTTTACCCAATACAAACCCACGAAGAGCAGTAGAGTCTAGATGAATAATGCAATTTCCAGTAATTTCACAAATATTTTAGTTGCACAGCGACTTCATAAACAGCCCGTAGTTTAACAGTATAAGTCTATGTGTTTCATCATCATCGAGTGCCTTCTCCGCAACGAAGGTTGGCTACCATGGAGAGCCATTCTGCTCTGTCTCTTGCTTTGATGGTGCAGGTTGTCATAGGCTGATTTGTGCATCTTTTGATGTTACTCGTCCATGTCAGTCTTGGTCTGCTTCTTCCTCTTTTACCTTATATTTTCCCCTCCAGGATTACTTCTAGTAGGCTGTAGTATCTTTTAACATGGCCCAAAAATTGTCTTGTTTGAATTATCTATTTTCATTTTTAGTTGTTTTAAGACTTCATTGTTTGTTTTCTTTTCCTTCCATCCAATTCTACCTATTCTTCTATATATCCACATTTCAAAGGCTTCAATTCTCTGTTCTGTTTTCTTGTCTAATGTCCATGTTTCTGCACCATATACGAATATTGAGAAGATGTAACATCTTGCTACTCTTAGTTTTAGCCCTGGTGTTATTTGTTTTGATGTTAGTATGTTCTTCATGACATCAAAATTACTTTTTGCCATCCCATATTCTTTTGATTATTTCAGTTGTACATTTTCCATCACTGGTTATAGTATGTCCAAGGTAGTTGTAGTTCTGAACTGTCTCCAGGTCTATTCCTTCTATTTTGATATCCATGTTTGGGTTTTGAGTATCTTCTATGTGTTTACTATTTTGTTAATTATGAATAAATACCGATTTGAATATAGCTAGGGCTGTTTGGCGTCTACACAAGATAATTGCCCCTTCTCTCCCATAAATAGAGGCTGAGGGTTTCTTGTCTTTTGTAAAAGTGATTTAAAGTTAACTTGTCTTGTGTAAAAAAAAATTAAGTTGCAGTTAACCTGCATTTTGTAAAAAAAATTAAGTTGCAGTTATCTTGTCTTGTGTAAAAAAATTAAGTTGCAGTTAACTTGTTTTTGTAAAAAAAAATTAAGTTGCAGTTAACCTGTTTTTTGTAAAAAAAAATTAAGTTGCAGTTAACTCGTCTTGTGTAAATAAATTAAGTTGCAGTTAACTCGTCTTGTGTAAATAAATTAAGTTGCAGTAACTCGTCTTGTGTAAAAAAAATTAAGTTGCAGTTAACTCGTCTTGTGTAAATAAATTAAGTTGCAGTTAACTCGTCTTGTGTAAATAAATTAAGTTGCAGTTAACTCGTCTTGTGTAAAAAAAATTAAGTTGCAGTTAACTCGTCTTGTGTAAATAAATTAAGTTGCAGTTAACTCGTCTTGTGTAAATAAATTAAGTTGCAGTTAACTCGTCTTGTGTAAATAAATTAAGTTGCAGTTAACTCGTCTTGTGTAAATAAATTAAGTTGCAGTTAACTCGTCTTGTGTAAATAAATTAAGTTGCAGTTAACTTGTCTTGTGTAAAAAAAATTAAGTTGCAGTTAACTTGTCTTGTGTAAATAAATTAAGTTGCAGTTAACTTGTCTTGTGTAAATAAATTAAGTTGCAGTTAACTCGTCTTGTGTAAATAAATTAAGTTGCAGTTAACTCGTCTTGTGTAAATAAATTAAGTTGCAGTTAACTCGTCTTGTGTAAATAAATTAAGTTGCAGTTAACTCGTCTTGTGTAAATAAATTAAGTTGCAGTTAACTTGTCTTGTGTAAAAAAAATTAAGTTGCAGTTAACTTGTCTTGTGTAAATAAATTAAGTTGCAGTTAACTTGTCTTGTGTAAATAAATTAAGTTGCAGTTAACTCGTCTTGTGTAAATAAATTAAGTTGCAGTTAACTCGTCTTGTGTAAATAAATTAAGTTGCAGTTAACTTGTCTTGTGTAAATAAATTAAGTTGCAGTTAACTTGTCTTGTGTAAATAAATTAAGTTGCAGTTAACTCGTCTTGTGTAAATAAATTAAGTTGCAGTTAACTTGTCTTGTGTAAAAAAAAATGAAGTTGCAGTTAACTCGTCTTGTGTAAATAAATTAAGTTGCAGTTAACTTGTCTTGTGTAAATAAATTAAGTTGCAGTTAACTCGTCTTGTGTAAATAAATTAAGTTGCAGTTAACTTGTCTTGTGTAAAAAAAATTAAGTTGCAGTTAACTCGTCTTATGTAAATAAATTAAGTTGCAGTTAACTTGTCTTGTGTAAAAAAAATGAAGTTGCCGTTAACTTGTTTAAAAAAGAAATAATAATAATAAGTCGCAGTTGAATTATCTTTAGTAAAAATAAGCCATTGTTAACTTATCTTCTGTAAAAACCGGTCCACAACTCCGAAAGCTTGAGAAGCGCTGGTCAGCAGAAGTGCTCTCTTTATTAATCATGTGTGCCAGATAGGGCATTGATTTTCCAGACATTATGTGAAAAGGCTATGGAATTCTGAGCCAGATCAAGCCAAAACAAGCCAAATTGAATCAGCTTCCATATTATTCTCTGAATCTCTCTGGCAGAGATCGCGTTCTGGATTGCATTGAAAGCTATTATGACAATGTTTTTCCCCCCTTCCGGTTATGTATTTTGGAAAAGGGGCATTACAATAGAGGCCAGACGAGTCTCTAGCGCTATGTAACGAGCCTCCAGTCGATCTCAGGATGAAGTGAACAGGCCGCGAGTGAGCAGACTTTGCTAATGACTTCCACTATCTTCGGTCATTAGAAACAATCTTTAAAAGGGAAGTAATTTCTTTTGATTAACTGGAAAGTTGGTCTGCAGTTATATTTTGAGGGTCAATTTGAAGTTTTTGACTGAGGCTGTATTTTATTTTAAAAATCTGTTTAATCTCAGGATGAAGATGTGGTTCTTTAATACGATATAATGAGATGGAGAGAGAGAGGAAGAGAGAGAGGAAGAGAGAGAGAGAGAGAGGAAGAGAGAGACGGAGGCTGAAGAAGATAGAGGGAGAGAAAGAGAATGTGTGTGTGTGTGTGTATGACAGAGAGTATCATAGAGAGTAAGAGAAAAAATAGAGTGTGTGTGAGACAGAGTGTGAGAGAGAATGAAAGAGAGTTTGTGAGAGGGAGAGTGTTAGAGAGAGAAAGCGTGAGGGACAGAAAAAAGTATGAGACTGAGGGTGTAAGAGAGAGAGATAGAGTAAGAGAGAGAGTGTGTGTGGGACAGAGAGTCAGAGTAAGAAAGAAAGCGTTAGAGGCAGAAAGTGAGAGAAAGTGTGAGATAGAAAAAGAGGGTGTGTGTGTGAGATGAAGAGAGAAAGAGAGTGTCCA
The DNA here is from genome assembly GCA_032433765.1 of Megaustenia siamemsis. Classification (NCBI taxonomy): domain Eukaryota; kingdom Metazoa; phylum Mollusca; class Gastropoda; order Stylommatophora; family Ariophantidae; genus Megaustenia; species Megaustenia siamemsis. The sequence continues at coordinate 21,989,044 of JAVIAB010000099.1, read as the reverse complement.
AGACAGAAAGAGTGAGAGGCAGAAGGAGTCAGAACGTTAAACTGAGAGAATGTGAGAGGTAAAGAGAGAAAGACTGTGAGACGAAGAGGTTCAGAGAGAGTGAAAGAGATAGTTTGAGAAAGAGAGCGTATGAGAGAAAAAGAGAGAAAGAGAGAGAGAGAGAGAAAGAGAGAGTTTTTAAACGTGTGTGTTTAAGTGAGATTTCATGTCGAGTGTGACAATACACGAGAATGTTCCTCTGAATGACGTAGGCACAGGTATCCACTCCTCACCAACGCTGGTGTTGATAAGCCCACAGACCTGTTTGATGACATCTTCTGCTCGGCCCACCATTGATTTCCCTCTTTTTAGCCTGTCACCTTTCTCTGTGTTGAGCTCATGATGCAATGGATGCTCTTTATCTGCACCTATCTTCAGATATGCTCGTATCCTCCAGATCTTGATTCTGTCATCCATGGTTGGAAAGTCAAACATTAAAATGTATACAAAAAATGACATTACTTCATCATCATCATCAAGTACCGGGTCTGCTGACGTAGGTGACCATGTCTCTCCACAATTTTCGATCTCGACAGCTATTTATCATTTCTGTTGTTGGCCTTCTGCCAAGCCATTCTCTTAAGCTGCCTGGTATTTTTTCTCTTTGCTTCCCTCTATCTCTTCGTCCCTCAATTTTTCCAGTTGTTACAATATATTCCAGTTGTTCTCTTCTCATTACATGGCCAAAAAATGATGATTGTTTCTTCCTAATATTGGAAATTAGCTCTCTTTTTGTTTTGGCCTCTTCCAGAACGCTTTCATAACTCTTTTTAGCTGTCCATGGTATTCTCAACATTCTTCTGTAAAACCACATTTCTACAGACTCCAGTGACTTTTCTTGTCTGTTGTCCTATTGTCCATGATTCACATCCATATGTTAAGACTGGCTCTACATAACATTTAAGAACTCTTTTTCTTGTTTATATTGCCAAAAATGGATTGCATAGTATCCTCATTTTTTGGAAAGCTGCTTTTGCCTGAGCCATTCTGCATCTCACCTCTTTTGCACATCTAAAAGCGCTATTGTAGAGAGAAACGCATTCACCGCAACAAGTCGCTAAAAGCTCCACTAGCGCTAACTAGCGTCCATGAAGAGGGCCCTCCAGTTGCTAATACCAAGTTGTAGTCGCACACGAAATCTGCATTCAAGTAATCAGAAAGGCGCAAATATCCGCCCTGGGACGCGAATTAACGCCATCCACGGGGAAGTCCAACCGTGTCAGAGCGTGCGGGAATCTACTCGTCCCAGCATGCACAAGTCCAGGGGAATGACAGCGCGTGCAGATTAGCATAGAGGGAAGACATTAATTATGTACGTGGTAGACATAATGAGGCCAGCAAAGGCCACAGTTTCCAATGGTCTCGCACTAATCCGGGAGATTGCAGAGAAGTTGACTCAAGCTTGGCACGAGTAAATTGTTTTTTTTAAATTTGTGTAGTAGAATGAGACATGTTTTTGCTAGACATTACACTCATCCCAGCTTCAACTAATTCGTGTTTTGGTTATGGTTATGGTTATAGTTATGGTTAGGGTTATGGTTATAGTTATGGTTATAGTTATGGTTATAGTTATGGTTATAGTTATGGTTATACTTATGGTTATAGTTATGGTCATAGTTATAGTTATGGTTATAGTTATAGTTATAGTTATGGTTATGGTTATGGTTATAGTTATGGTTAGGGTTATGGTTATAGTTATGGCTATAGTTATGATTATAGTTATGGTTATGGTTATGGTTATGGAAGGCCTCGGTATCACTGCAAACGAATTAAAATCCATAATTGATTAACCGCCCGTGCCAGTGTAATCATCCGAATTAATATCTCATCTCCCAAAGTAAGAAACGCAGCTGCAATCCCCATAGCAGTCTCAGCACACGCCAAAAGACATAAGGCGAAACCGCACAGAAAGTGAACACAAAAACTCTGGGTGGTGAAATCTGATGTCTTGCCCTCTCTGGGTGGTGAGATCTGTTGTTTAGCCCTTTTTTGGGTGGTGCTCTCACTAAACTCATTCATATTTTGGTGCTCTCACTAAACTCATTCATATCTTGGTGCTCTCACTAAACTCATTCATATTTTGGTGCTCTCACTAAACTCATTCACATTTTGGTGCTCTCACTAAACTCATTCATATTTTGGTGCTCTCACTAAACTCATTCATATTTTGGTGCTCTCACTAAACTCATTCATATTTTGGTGCTCTCACTAAACTCATTCATATTTTGGTGCTCTCACTAAACTCATTTATATTTTGGTGCTCTCACTAAACTCATTCATATTTTGGTGCTCTCACTAAACTCATTCATATCTTGGTGCTCTCACTAAACTCATTCATATTTTGGTGCTCTCACTAAACTCATTCATATTTTGGTGCTCTCACTAAACTCATTCATATTTTGGTGCTCTCACTAAACTCATTCATATTTTGGTGCTCTCACTAAACTCATTTATATTTTGGTGCTCTCACTAAACTCATTCATATTTTGGTGCTCTCACTAAACTCATTCATATTTTCGTGCTCTCACTAAACTCATTCATATTTTGGTGCTCTCACTAAACTCATTCATATCTTGGTGCTCTCACTAAACTCATTAATATTTTCGTGCTCTCACTAAACTTGTGTAGCTCTCGTTCAAGCCTAGTGATTTATACCGACAGTCTGTCAGTGACATCTGCCGTGTATTTGTTAAGGAAGCTACGCTTAAGACACAGCAGCTCATAGTAGACCAAGCCGTTCACAAATACAATCATCAAAGTGAATCAATTGATCAGTCTACGAAGTAATCAACTGTCTATTGTCCTTTTCGTCTTGTCAGACGGCCTAGTGGAGGCTATTGCGTATTTTTTTGAGGTATTGTTTTTGCCGAACAGCTTCTCTCGTGGCTAATTCTACCAATGTTTGACAAACACACGCGGTCACATAATGAACAAGTCAGGCCCACTGATTCACAATTTTTTCCATCTTTTTTTCATGAGTCTTTTCTCTTCTGATTTATTAGTTTAAACTCTTCTAATGTTATACTAATAAACCAATAAAACAATCAATTATTAACATTTAGAAAACATAACAATTTTGTTAACTATCATGTTGGTCGACACAAGAAGTAACCAATCTACAATCGAATCGTCTCTGTCTCTCCTCTTATATCTCTTCTTGCAGTTTCCTCATATTCCAAGTCCATGGGGGACTGATTAGTCTCGAGGCAAGACGCCGGCCTCGGGACAGAGAGGTTGTGGGTTCAAATCTCGGCTACAATAGCTGGGATTTTTATTTATGATTTCTCTCTGCGACGACCACCCCTGGTCTCAGCAGCGAGGCACCGGCTTGAAATGTCAGTTACTTATCAACGGGAAAAAAAAAACATGAGTACCTCCGAAGTCGGAGTTATCTGCCTGTGCGGCGAGGGACCCCGGTGCACGCGGCTGCCAGGGAAAAATGGATTAACGCGCAAAATTCAGTTCCTAGTCTCTAGGGACTTCGTCAGAGTTGAAAGCCGGCGAACGCAACAACAACAACAACAACAACAACAACAACAACAACAACAACAACAACAACAACAACAACAACAACAACATATCACTTCATGTATCAATGTGGTTATTACGCTCAAATGTTTGCCCTTCTGACAGCCTCAACCATTGCCAGTTGATGTTGTTGTTGTTGTTGTAACGATTCTCGGACGTTGTCAGTCCATCTTACTCTGGATCAACCAGGGTCCATCCCCCTCCCACCTCCTTTTTAATATGTTTTGTATGCTACAGAAAAAAGAGTTGTTTTTAAATGTTATGTAGAGCCAGTAATAAAATATGGATGTGGATCATGGACAATAGGACAACAGACAAGAAAATCATTGGAGGCTGAAGAAATGTTGTTTTACAGAAGAATGTTGAGAATACCATGGACAGCTAAGAAGAGTAATGAAAATGTTCTGAAAGAGGCGAAAGTTAAAAAGAGAGCTAATTTCCAATATTAGGAAGAAACAATCATCATTTTTTGGCCATGTAATGATAAGAGAACAACTGGAATATATTGTAACAACTGGGAAAATTGAGGGACGAAGAGATAGAGGGAAGCAAAGAGAAAAAATAGCAGACAGCTTAAGAGAATGGCTTGGCAGAAGGTCAAAAACAGAAATGATAAATAGCTGTCGAGATCGAAAGTTGTAGACGGATATGATCACCTACTCCAGCAGGCACGGTACTTGATGATGATGATGATGATGATGATGATGATGATGATGATGATAGCTTACAATTTCTTGACATTTTATCCTGATGATCAAACCACTTGTTGTCTCTGTATGTAGTTTAGAATTGATCCAATGTCCAATCTCTCTCTTACGTCATCATTTCTGATTCTGTCGTGACTGGTCACCCCAAGCGCTTTACTCAAACATCTCATCTCTGTGGTGACAAGCTTCCTTCTATCTTTAGTCTTAAGTGTCCATGTTTGGCGCTAACAGCACACAATGTCAACGAATGTATTATGTATAAGATGGTATGTGTGATGGGCCGCGCAAACAAACCAACAACAAAACATACAAACAAGGAAACGTCCAACCCAGCAAGGCGACACAGAGCAGAGTCCATCAACATATCAACAAAGCAATCAATTAGTTACCTATCCAGCAAAGCTTTAAATCAATCAAATTACCAAGTCTGAATATGCAGGGACAGTCCCCGGATGTAGGGACCTAGTCTGAATATGCAGGGACAGTCTCCGGATGTAGGGACCTAGTCTGAATATGCAGGGACAGTCCCCGGATGTAGGGACCTAGTCTGAATATGCAGGGACAGTCCCCGGATGCAGGGACCTAGTCTGAATATGCAGGGAGGGTCCCCAGATGTAGGGACCTAGTCTGAATATGCAGGGACAGTCCCCGGATGTAGGGACCAAGTCTGAATATGCAGGGACAGTCCCCGGATGTAGGGACCTAGTCTGAATATGCAGGGACAGTCCCCGGATGCAGGGACCTAGTCTGAATATGCAGGGACAGTCCCCGGATGTAGGGACCTAGTCTGAATATGCAGGGACCTAGTCTGAATAAGCAGGGACAGTCCCCGGATGTAGGGACCTAGTCTGAATAAGCAGGGACAGTCCCCGGATGTAGGGACCTAGTCTGAATATGCAGGGACAGTCCCTGGATGCAGGGACCTAGTCTGAGTATGCAGGGACCTAGTATGAGGACGGGGGGACCTAGTCTGTGGATGCGGGATCCTAGTCTGAGGATGCAGAGACCTAGTCTGAGTATGCAGGGACCTAGTCTGAAGATGCAGAGACCTAGTATGAGGACGGGAGGACCTAGTAGAGGTTGAGGGGACCTAGTCTGTGGATGCGGGATCCTAGTCTGAGGATGCAGAGACCTAGTCTGAGTATGCAGGGACCTAGTCTGAAGATGCAGGGATAGTCCCCGGATGCAGGGAACTAGTCTGAGTATGCAGGGACCTAGTATAAGGACGAGGGGACCTAGTCGAGGATAAGGGACCTGGTCTGAGGATGCGGGGACCAAGTCTGAGGATGCAGGAACCTAGTCTGTGGATGCAGGGGCCTAGTCTGTGGCTGCGGGGACCTAGTATGAGGACGGGGGGGGACCTAGTAGAGGTTGAGGGGACCTAGTCTGTGGGTGCAGGGGCCTAGTCTGTGGATGCGGGGACCTAGTCAGTGGATGTGGGGATCTAGTCTGTGGATGCGAGGACCTAGTCTGTGGATGCGGGGACCTAGTCTGTGGATGCGGGGACCTAGTCAGTGGATGCAGGGACCTAGTCTGAGGATGCAGGGACCTAGTCTGAGGATCCAGGGACCTAGTCTGAAGATGCAAGGACCTAGTCTGAGGATGCAGGAAACTAGTATGAAGACGGGGTGGGGGGGAACTTGTAGAGGTTGAGGGGACCTAGTCTGTGGATGCAGAGACCTAGTCTGAGGATGCAGGGACCTAGTCTATGGATGCGGGGACCTAGTCTGTGGATGCGGGGACCTAGTCTGTGGATGCGGGACCTAGTCTGTGGATGCGGGGACCTAATCAGTGGATGCGCGGACCTAGTCTGTGGATGCGGGGACCTAGTCTGTGGATGCGGGGACCTAGTCTGAGGATGCAGGGACCTAGTCTTAGGATGCATGGACCTAGTCTGAATATGTAGGGACCTAGTATGAGGAAGGGGAGACCTAGTAGAGGTTGAGGGGACCTAGTCTGAGGATTCGGGAACCTAGTCAGTGGATGCGGGGACCTAGTCTGAGGATGAAGGGACCTAGTCTGAGGATGCAGGGACCTAGTCTGTGGATGCGGGAACCTAGTCAGTAGATGCGGGGACCTAGTCTGAGGATGAAGGGACCTAGTTTGAGGATGCAGGGACCTAGTCTGAGTATGCAGGGATCTAGTATGAGGACATGGGGGGGGAACCTAGTAGAGGTTGAGGGGACGTAGTCTGAGGGTGCGTGGACCTAGTCTGAGGATGCAGGGTCCTAGTCTGAGTATGCAGGGACCTAGTCTGAAGATGCAGGGACAGTCCCCGGATGCAGGGGCCTAGTCTGAGTATGCAGGGACCTAGTATGAGGACGAGGGGACCTAGTCTGAGGATGCAGGTACCTAGTCTGAGTATGCGGGGACCTAGTATGAGGACGAGGGGACCTAGTCTGAGGATGCAGGTACCTAGTCTGAGGATGCGGGGACCTAGTCTGAGGATGCAGGGACCTAGTCTGAGGATGCAGGGACCTAGTATGAGGACGAGGGGACCTAGTCTGAGGAAGCAGGTACCTAGTCTGAGGATGCGTGGACCTAGTCTGAGGATGCAGGGACCTAGTCTGAGGATGCAGGGACCTAGTCTGAGGATGCAGGGACCTAGTCTGAGGATGCAGATACCTAGTCTGAGTATGCAGGGACCTAGTCTGAAGATGCAGGGACTGTCCCCGGATGCAGTGAGTCTGAGTATGCAGGGACCAAGTATGAGGACGAGGGGACCTAGTAGAGGATGAGGGGACCTAGTCTGAGGATGCGGGGACCTAGTCTGAGGATGCGGGGACCTAGTCTGAGGATGCAGGACCCTAGTCTGAGCATGCAGGGACCTAGTCTGAGGATGCAGGGACCTAGTCTGAGGATGCAGGGACCTAGTATGAGGACGAGGGGACCTAGTCTGAGCAAGCAGGTACCTAGTCTGAGGATGCGTGGACCTAGTCTGAGGATGCAGGGACCTAGTCTGAGGATGCAGGGACCTAGTCTGAGGATGCAGGGACCTAGTCTGAGGATGCAGGGACCTAGTCTGAGTATGCAGGGACCTAGTCTGAAGATGCAGGGACTGTCCCCGGATGCAGGGAGTCTGAGTATGCAGGGACCATGTATGAGGACGAGGGGACCTAGTAGAGGATGAGGGGACCTAGTCTGAGGATGCGGGGACCTAGTCTGAGGATGCACGGACCTAGTCTGAGGATGCAGGACCCTAGTCTGAGCATGCAGGGACCTAGTCTGAGGATGCATGGACCTATTCTGAGGATGAAGGGACCTAGTTTGATGATGCAGGGACCTAGTCTGAGTATGCAGGGACCTATTATGAGGACAGGGGGGGGGGAGCTAGTAGAGGTTGAGGGGACGTAGTCTGAGGATGCAGGGACCTAGTCTGAGGATGCAAGGACCTAGTCTGAGGATGCAAGAACCTAGTCTGAGGATGCAAGGACCTAGTCTGAGTATGCAGGCACCTAATCTGAGGATGCAAGGACCCAGTCTATGGCCTGTTCTCTAATAAAGGATCTAAAGAGCATTTATTGCTATCCTATCCTTGGTTTTGTGAATTATAGAATAAGGTCTTCACATCTTCTGTGGTTATTGACCATTGAGTTGTTCCCTGTCAGAAGTGAGTGCCCTTGGGTTTTCCTTTCATCTACGCACAACTCATTCAACCTCAGGGTTATGTCTTCCAGATTATATTAACCCTACAAGTTTGTTTTGTCGTAGACAGAAAGTTGTAATTTTGTAATGTTAGGGTCATAGAGAATTGAAGCCTTTGAAATGTGTATTTATAGAAAAATAGGTAATATTGGATGGAAGGAAAAGAAAACGAATGATGAAGTTTTAAAACAACTAAAAATGAAAAGGGGACTACTAAAAACAATTCAAACAAGACAACTGCAATTTTTGGGCCATGTTAAAAGACACAACAGCCTACTAAAAGTAATCCTGGAGGGGAACATACAAGGTGAAAGAGGCAGAGGCAGACCAAGACTAACATGGACGAGTAACATCAAAAGATGGATAAATCAGCCTATGACAACCTGCACCATCAAAGCAAGAGACAGAGCAGAATGGCGCTCCATGGTAGCCAACCTTCATTGATGATAGGCATCATCAATGTACTCCGGACCCTCCCATTGGTGCTATGCTTTTTTTTTTCAAAATGCGCATCACCACTAAATTATAGCCCTTGAAATGTGGTTCTGTAATGTGGTTCGCCAACCGGTATGGCACATGATGATGCAGGCATACATAGGGGAGACAATTAAAATGAAAAGTACTATCAAAGGTATTCAAAATAAAGTGGCAAGTGTATTATAGCCCTTGATCCAAGGGAGATAATGTATCTGTAATGGATTCCATTAATGGGCGTGTCTTGACAAGACCTCAGAAGCATAGACCCACAGTGCAAGCTAAAATGGAGTCCGGGCATGTATTGATCAAGAACTCTCATTTAAAACAGTTGATCGCGTTTTTTTTTTACACTAGAGATATGGGAGGGAGGCGGGGGACAGGGCGTATGTTTAGATCATTCACTGGGTCACAATCTATAACGCTGCGATCAATGATCACAGAGCACGAACATCGAGGCACTGACGGGTACTTTTTTCACATTCTTCTTTTTCATCTACCTTTCAGCTCCCTGTGGAGTATAGGTCTTCAACAAACACTTTCAGTTCCCTGTGGAGTATAGGTCTTCAACAAACACTTTCAGCTCCCTGTGGAGTATAGGTCTTCAACAAACACTTTCAGCTCCCTGTGGAGCACAGGTCTTCAACAAACACTTTCAGCTCCCTGTGGAGCACAGGTCTTCAACAAACACTTTCAGCTCCCTGTGGAGCACAGGTCTTCAACAAACACTTTCAGCTCCCTGTGGAGCATAGGTCTTCAACAAGCACTTTCCAAATCGTTCTGTTTCTTGTCAGCCTTTTAAGATCTTTCCATGTCTTCCCCATCATCTTCATCTCTGCGTCTATCTGTCTTCTCCAAGAATTCTTTGGTCTTCTTCTTTGTCTTTTCCCCTGGGGATTTCAAAAACGGGCCTGTTGTGTAATACTCTCAGTTGGCTTCCGCAGGGTGTGTCCTATCCAGCGCCATCGTCTTCGCTGTATCTCTTTATCCACTGGTATTTGACTGGTACATTTTCATAATTCTATGTTAGTGATTTTGTCCTGCCATTTCCATCCTTTTATTCTGCTTAAGCATCCATTAATGAAAGTCTGTATCTTCATGATTTTCATTTTAGTTGTTCTCCATGTTTCATAGCCATATAGTAGGACTGACTTAACATTGCAGTTGAAAATTTTTATTTTTGTGTTTAACCTAATTTCTTTGGACTTCCATATGTTTCCCAGTGCAACGAATGCTCCTCTTGCTTTTGATATCCTTAATTTGGTATCATTTTCTGTTCCTCCTTCTTTATCTATATTACTGCACAGATATACTTATTTCGCATCATCATCATCAAGTACCGCCCCTGCTGGCGTAGGTGATCATGTCTCTCCACAAAATTCGATCTCAGCAGCTATTTATCATTTCTGTTGTTGACCTTCTGCCAAGCCATTCTCTTTAGCTGTCTAGTATTTTTTCTCTTTGCTTCCCTCTATCTCTTCGTCCCTCAATTTTTCCAGTTGTTGCAATATATTCCAGTTGTTCTCTTCTCATTATATGGCCAAAAAATGATGATTGTAATATAATATATAATATATATATATATATATATATATATAATATATGTCATCATCATCAAGTACCGGGCCTGCTGGCGTTATATTGCGCAAGGCGTCTTCCACTTCTTCTCTGAGTATTTCTGTTCCTTCTCCATTATCCTTAATAATAACTTTTGTTCGTTCATCATTATAAAGATCTTTAATGTATTCTGTCCATCGTTCCCTATGTTATATATATATATATATATATATATATATATATATATATAGAGAGAGAGAGAGAGAGAGATAGGTATTAGTTGAGATAGTACTATATGGATTTTACTTTGAATTATGTGTTCAATATATATAGTTTGTTTGCTATACCTGATGAAGGCGTTTGCCGTAACGTTCTAGTCTGTCTTGTGTTTATGTTAGTCTAGCTGCTCAATATCACTTTATATTTTTTTGTTGTGGTAGTAATAACATCGTTACTAATGTCATTTTAAAAAAAGTAAAGTACCCCCGTCACGCCAAGTGGCGTATAGAGAATATGGTGTTAGTGACCATAAATTTTACAGACCTTCGGCACATGATTTTTGGGGTAATGTGGTCGGTAATACGCCCGTGCCGCTTTAATTTCCCAGAAAAAAATCCGGTACCCATACAAGGCTGGGTGAATCGGAGCCGTCGGTTTTGAACCCTACCTCTTGTCCTTTGTAGTCCAGTTCACTAACCACTGAGTTATCGCGGCTCCTTCATTAATGTCATGTATCACTTTAGATGATGGTTCTCAAAGAGGCCAACACAAAAAGGGAGCTCTTAAAAAACATCAGAAAGAAGCAATCAACATTTTTCGGGCACATAATGAGAAGAGGAAAATTGGAATACTTGGTTACAACTGGCAAAATAAAAGGAAAGAGATATCGTGGACGACAAAGAGAGAAAATACTGGATAGCTTGGTGTCATGGCATGGAAAACATTCAACAACAGAACTGATACGATGCACTGTAGATAGAAGATTGTGGAGGGTCATGATCGCCTACGCCAACCGGCAGGGTACATGATGATGATGATGATCACTTTAGAAAAAAACCTTCTGATTGGAAAGTGTTAATTAATGTAAATAATAGTGTTAATTAATGTAAATCATAACGTTAATTGATGTAAATAATAGCGTAAACGGTGCGCGTGGCTGTGCGGCTAAAACCAAAGTTCCGCTAGCTGAAAAGCCGCGGTACGGTGTTCGATGCCCGCGGTAGACAGAAAGGATTTATCCTATGGGGGGTGAAATAAAAATCCTGAGTCTCACACGTCGTGACGACTGCTTGACCAAGCGGCCTTTATCCCTAGGGTTCTATCATTGCCCCTCCCCCCACGACATACACCAGCAATGGTACTAAAGTGTCGTAAAGATAGTTTTTAAAAAAATAGCGTTAATTAATGTAAATCATAGCGTAAATTAATGTAAATAATAGCGTTAATTAATGTAAATCATAGCGTTGATTAATGTAACTAATAGCGTAAATTAATGTAAATCATAGCGTTAATTAATATAAATAATAGCGTAAATTAATGTAAATCATAGCGTTAATTAATGTAAATCATAGCGTTGATTAATATAAATAATAGCGTTAATTAATGTAAATCATAGCGTTAATTAATACAAATAATAGCGTTAATTAATGTAAATAATAGCGTTAATTAATGAACACATTTTGATGCCTCTACTGAGACCATAACCACGGCGACCTGGAAAAATAATAGACATTTTCACTTGCCAGACATGTCGTTAGGGGCGACTTATCGGGGACTAGGTCTCCGTCGGCGTTACGGAGTTCGTACATCTGAACCAGGCGATTAGAAAAATAGAGGACCTACAAGAGCACCTAAATAGACTCAACAGCACAGGCACAAAAGACATGAAAATCAACATCAGCAAAACAGAAGTCATGAATGTCGCAAAAGAGAAACAGAACATCAACATAACTATAGAAGGCAGACAACTAAAACAAGTAGAGGAATTCAAATACCTAGGAAGTCTAATGACAAACGACAATTCACAAACGGCAGAGATAGAATCAAGATGCAACAAAGCTTGTCAAATCATCGGACAGTTATCACCACTACTGTCCAACAAGGAAATAACTCTAGAGGCAAAACGGGCACTCTACAATACAATCTTCATCCCAACGTTGTGCTACCAATGCCAGACCTGGACCCTAGATGCAAGAACAATAAGAAAAATAACCTCTTCAGAGATTAAATGTGTTAGACGAATGACAGGAAACAGTCTGAGAGATAAGATCAGAAATGAAGTATTGAGAAAAAAGCTAGGAATAACCCCCGCCATAGAATATATAAGGAAACAACAGATAAAATGGTTTGTCCACGTGACAAAGCAGAAAGATCAAAACACAACACAACGAGCCTTCAACAAACATTGCGAGAACACCAGACCCAAGGGTCGATCGTGAAAAAAGATGGATCGACAGAATATTAGAAACACTAGGAAACACAGCAACAGAGGTGAACAGAAGAGCGAAAGACCGCAAATTATATCTCCCCTCGACGCTGAAAGGCAAATGAGGAAGGAAAGATGAAGAAGATGAAGAACTAAGCCATCTTTAGTGCTTTCGTGCTTCATACTAAGGAACTTGCTGAAGAGGTGATCTGAGCCCTATGGGATTGCCTGATGTGCATCGAATTTGCTCTGGCAAAGGTAAAAGTAAACTACGAGACTTGAATCGGTGACTCCACACTCGAGCTTTTACCCATGTGTACTCGCCCGCCTATCCAGAAGTGTCCGAAGACTTCTGGATAGTGTCGCTTCAAGCATCGAAACTCACGATGCGAGATGGCATTCCTCACCTTTCCAGAGTACTACCCTGGTACCCATTTCTGCCAGCGGCTGAGTCGACCACGGGGATATTTTTTTTCCAACCACGAGCACAACTCACACTGCTTCCAGCGGTAATCGAACACGGGTTGTCCGAACCTCGGTAGCCCTGTCGGGTGGCTTTCCAAACTAGGCTACCGAGGCTCCGTGAATAGTGTCTATTTCCTAAAATAAACTTAGGTGGGGATAGCCACCACTATGGGATTGTCTATAGTGCATTGAAGATGATCTGTCTCCTAAACTAAACATATCGTGATGCGTCAGAGTCAGAATTGGATGTTCCATGGATGTTCAGAATGAGAAGATCTAAGAGAACAATAATTTGATTTACGGATATGGATAGATTATGGTTATGGTTATGGAAGGCCCCTGTACCACTTCAAACGAATTAAAATCCATAATTGCACAACCGCCCGTGGCAGTGAAATTTTCTGAATTACTATCTCATCTTATTGAAGGATGCAAACAAAGTTCCCATCATAGCAGTTTCAGCACACGCCAAAAGACGTAAGGCGAAACAGCACAGGAAGTTAACACAGCCATATTTTGCCCATTATACGATATCATTGATCGTAAACAATCGGAATAGCGAAACACGATGAAAACGGATGAAACGCACACCTCACGGTGTGCATCGTGCACTAAACTCAGTAGCTCCGGCAGCAATCCGGACTTGGAATATGAGGAAATTGCAACAAGGGACACTTTTCAGGCAGCCTTTAACGGTTCCTGCCGCCTATCCGTCATATTAACAGGAAGTCAATAATTTGTTGTTTCATAGATGTTCCGAATGAGGAGATGGAAACGAACATAAATTGTATGTTTCGTAGATGTTCAGAATGTGGTGATGTAAGCGCGCAATTATTGAATGTTCCACAGATGTTCAGAATGAGGTGATGGAAACGAGCAATAATTGGATGTTCCATAGATGTTCAGAATGAGGTGATGGAAACGAACAATAATTGGATGTTCCACAGATGTTCAGAATGAGGTGATGGAAACGAACAATAATTGGATGTTCCATAGATGTTCAGAATGTGGTGATGGAAACGAGCAATAATTGGATGTTCCATAGATGTTCAGAATGAGGTGATGGAAACGAACAATAATTGGATGTTCCATAGATGTTCAGAATGAGGTGACGTAAGCGAACAATAATTGGATGTTCCATAGATGTTCAGAATGAGGTGACGTAAGCGAACAATAATTGGATGTTCCATAGATGTTCAAAATGAGGTCATTTTAAATCTTTAGGATAGGGTGATATAGCGTTGATAGAGCGAAACTTGGTAAATAAAGAGCTTTATTTTATTAAACAAAAAAGAACAATTTATAGATGTTTATTAGAAGATCATCATCATCAAGTACCGGGCCTACTGGCGTAGAACATCATGTCTCTCCACAAGTTTCGATCTCGACAGTTCTTTATCATTTATGTTGTTGACCTTCTGCCAAGCCATTCTCTGAATCTGTCTGCTATCTTTTCTCTTTGCTTTCCTCTATCTCTTCGTCCCTCAATTTTTCCAGTTGTTACAATATATTCCAGTTGTTCTCTTCTCATTACATGGCCAAAAAATGATAATTGTGATATATTAGAAGATAATGTATAATTAGAGATGAGTGATGTTTTAGATGATAATTATGTGGAATTGATGGCAACTATAATCTATTAGAGTAAAGTACCCCCGTCACGTCTAGTGGCGTATAGGGAATATGGTGTTAGTGACCCGTCACGCCAAGTGGCGTATAGGGAATATGGTGTTAGTGACCCGTCACGCCAAGTGGCGTATAGTGAATATGGTGTTAGTGACCATAAATTTTACAGACCTTCAGCACATGATTTTTGGGGTAATGTGGTCGGTATTACGCCCGCGCAGCTTTACTTTCCCAGAAAAAAAATCCGGTACCCATTAAAGGCTGGGTGAACCCGGAAGCCGTCGGTTGGGATCGAACCCTACCTTAATCTATTAGAGGAAAACCAAAATATTCTTGGAGAAGACGATGGAAGCAGAGATGATGATAGTGGGGAAGTTGTTGAATGAACTGAAAAGAATGGCAAGAAACAGAACGGCTTGGAAAGTGTTTGTTGAAGACCTACGCTCTACAGGGAACTGAAATGAAGAAGAAAAAGAGGAAGAACAGATAATCTCATAGGAACGAAGTTTAGTGTTTGTTACTGTAGGCATTTGAAGGAACATTATTGAAGAATACGATCACTGATACTGTAAACTCAATAGAAAGATATGATACGTGCATATCAATATGTGATATAATCTAATTAAAATAAAAAGATATATTATCCAAATACACATAATTAATACAAGTTAAATATATGATTATGATACAAGCTATATAGAATAATATGAATCAAGCTATATATCAAGTGAGATGATATAAACTGAATAGACTAAGATGATACATGATAACAATGATGAGATGATATGAGGTAATTAAGTTTGAGAAGATACAAGCTATTTAGATTGAAATAATACAATGGAATTAGAATGTAATGATATCATTACTAAAATGGGTTTAGAGAAAATGAATAAAATAATAGAATTAGAATGATATTGTGGGAGACAAGCTAATAACAATGAGATTATACACGCATGCTAAAATTAGATGATACAAGTTAATAACAATGAGATTATACGCGCTGGCTAAAATTAGATGATACAAGTTAATAACAATGAGATTATACACGCTTGCTAAAATTAGATGATACAAGTTAATAACAATGAGATTATACACGCTGGCTAAAATTAGATGATACAAGTTAATAACAATGAGATTATACACGCTGGCTAAAATTAGATGATACAAGTTAATAACAATGATAATATCCACGTTAAGAAAAATGAGATGATAGAAGTTAACAAAAATGAGATGATAGAAGTTAACAAAAATGAGATGATAGAAGTTAACAAAAATGAGATGATAGAAGTTAACAATAATGAGATGATAGAAGTTAACAATAATGAGATGATAGAAATTAACAATAATGAGATGATAGAAGTTAACAATAATGAGATGATAGAAGTTAACAATAATGAGATGATAGAAGTTAACAATAATGAGATTATAGAAGTCAACAAAAATGAGATTATAGAAGTCAACAATAATGAGATGATAGAAGTTAACAATAATGAGATGATAGAAGTTAACAATAATGAGATGATAGAAGTTAACAAAAATGAGATGATAGAAGTTAACAATAATGAGATGATAGAAGTTAACAATAATGAGATGCCTAAAGATAACAAAAATGAGATGATATAAGTTAACAAAGTGAGATCATACAAGTTAAGAAAAATTAGATGATACAAGTTAACAAAATGATATGATAGACGTTAACAAAAAATAGATAATAGAACTTAAGAAAAATGAGATGAAAGAAGTTAACAAAAAATAGATGGTAAAAGTTAAGAAGAATGATATGATAGAAGTTAACAAAATGAGATGGTAAAAGTTACCAAAAATTAGATGATAGAAGTTAACAAAATGAGATGGCACAAGTTAACAAAAATGAGATGATAGAAGTTAACAAACTAAGATGGCACAAGTTAACAAAAATGATATGATAGAAGTTAACAAAAAATAGATCATACAAATTAAGAAAAATGAGATGGTAGGAGTTAAAAAAAAATAAATCATACAAATTAAGAAAAATGAGATGGTAGGAGTAAAGAAAAATGATATGATAGAAGTTAACAAAACGAGATGGTAGGAGTTGAGAAAAATGAGATGAAAGAAGTTAACAAAAATTAGATGATAGGAGTTAAGAAAAATGATATGATAGTAGTTAACAAAACGAGATGGTACAAGTTAACAAAACGAGAAGGTACAAGTTAACAAAACGAGAAGGTACAAGTTAACAAAACGAGATGGTACAAGTTAACAAAACGAGATGGTACAAGTTAACAAAACGAGATGGTACAAGTTAACAAAACGAGATGGTACAAGTTAACAAAACGAGATGGTACAAGTTAACAAAACGAGATGGTACAAGTTAACAAAACGAGATGGTACAAGTTAACAAAACGAGATGGTACAAGTTAACAAAACGAGATGGTACAAGTTAACAAAACGAGATGGTACAAGTTAACAAAACGAGATGGTAGAAGTTAACAAAAATTAGAGAGTACAAGATACCTACAAATACGATCTTCAACAAACACTTACCTTCTTTCTCCTTCTCAGTCAAGGGAGCCCCCAGCACAGCTGCGCTGACCAGGATTATATAGCAGACTGTTATAGCGAACGTGGTACACATTTTCAGCTCTTGTCTTGAAGTTCTCGTTACTTGCTAGTTCCGTTCAATATCACAACCGGTTATATTTCTTTTTTTCAAAAAACCCAAAATTCAGTTCTAAATAAAATTATCGTTTTATTTTATATTTATCGGTTTTTATTATATTTATATTTGATAAGTTTGAAGATAAATTTAGTTGTTGTTTTTGTTGTTGTTGTTTCAAAGCTTTAAGTTTTCTTCTTGTCGAGTGGGCTTGTCGACTGTCTTCTAGTGCTACGAGGAACTTAGTCAAGGTTTTGAGTCTTGCTGCGCTTGTGTCTTCTGTGGGAACTCTGGCAAGAGCTGGCGGTTAGCCACTGTATGTAGAGGGCGCTGTGGCAGTCGGAGACTGCTGGCACCAGAGTTTGTCACCTGCAGGGTGCAGTGGCGTTGCTTGGCGAGGATGGGGAGACGATGACAGGAGCTAGCTATGAAAGAAGTAGTGAGCGTGTTTATATGTTGAGTGTGGGTATTTGAGTGTGAGAGAGGATGTGTTTGTGTTAAAGATTAACTAGTGAGAGATGTGGGCTTAATGATAGAGAATCAGGGGCGGATATGATTTCTGGGGACATTGCGGGAGGTGGGGGGAGTCGCTATAGCTCAGTGGTTAGTGAATTGGACTACAAAGGACAAGAGGTAGGGTTCGATCCAAACCGACGGCTTCCGGTTCACCCAGCCTTAAATGGGTACCGGATTTGTTTTCTGGGAAAGTGAAGTGGCATGGGCATAATACCGATCACATTACCCCAAAAATCATGTACTGAAGGTCTGTAAAATTTATGGTCACTAACACCATATTCCCTATACGCCACTTGGCGTGACGGGGGCTCTTTACTTTTTGTTATTTGGGAGGGGGGGGATAGGAATACAAAGAAAGAGAGAGAGAGAGAATGAGAAAAAAGCGAAGTAAAGGGAGATTGGTGAAGAAAGAGATGGCGTGAGTAATGAGGAAACAGGAGAGAAATATAAAGAGTGAAAGAAAGGCAGAGATGTGGAGAGGTAGAAAGAAGGGTGAGAGGGAGGAAAAGAAAGAGAGAAGTCGAGTGAATGAAAGAAGATGGGAAAGACATGGATTGAATAGAGAGAGGGGGAGAGTGAGATTGGGAAAGAAGGAAGAGAGATAGAAAGAGAAGACATGGAAATAGAATCAGAGAAAAATGGTTAGAAAGAAATTGTTTTTTTTTCGTTTGTCAGCTTTCACATCGAACGGAGTCCCTAGAGACTAGGAACTGATGTGTTAATCCGTTTTTTCCCTGGCAGTCATGTGCACAGGGGTCCCTCGCCGCACAAGCAGATAACTCCGACTTCGGATGTACTCATATTCTTTTTAGCCGTTGAGTGATTTACTTTTCAAGTCGGGCTTCGTTGTAGAGACCAGGGGTGGTTGCCGCAGAGAGAAATCATAAATAAGAATCCAAACTGGCGCAGCCGGGATTTGAACTCACAACCTCTGTGTCGTACCCGGCGTCTTCACTCGAGACCAACCAGTCTTCTCCTTCTTCTTTTCTCTTTCTCACTGATACCTAAAAGGTGTTGTGGTTTATATCATTTGTCGTTCTTGAGCTGCTCGAACTGTCTGAATTAGTGATTTTCCTTTGTTGTTACATGTCTCTGTCACTGCATCTATCCATCTTCTTCTTTTCTCTTTCTCACTGATACCTAAAAGGTGTCGTGGTTATATCATTTGTCGTTCTTGAGCTGCTCGAACTGTCTGAATTAGTGATTTTCCTTTGTTGTTACATGTCTCTGTCACTGCATCTATCCATCTTCTTCTTTTCTCTTTCTCACTGATACCTAAAAGGTGTCGTGGTTATATCATTTGTCGTTCTTGAGCTGCTCGAACTGTCTGAATTAGTGATTTTCCTTTGTTGTTACATGTCTCTGTCACTGCATCTATCCATCTTCTTCTTTTCTCTTTCTCACTGATACCTAAAAGGTGTCGTGGTTTATATCATTTGTCGTTCTTGAGCTGCTCGAACTGTCTGAATTAGTGATTTTCCTTTGCTGTTACATCTCTCTATCACTGCATCTATCCATCTTCTTCTTTTCTCTTTCTCACTGATACCTAAAAGGTGTCGTGGTTTATATCATTTGTCGTTCTTGAGCTGCTCGAACTGTCTGAATTAGTGATTTTCCTTTGTTGTTACATGTCTCTGTCACTGCATCTATCCATCTTCTTCTGGGTCTTCCTCTTGGTCTTTTTCCATGCATTCTCGAGAAGAACGCCCTTGATGGTGATTGGTGAGTATTCATTCTGACCAGGTGGCCCAACCATTTAAGTTGTTGTTCTATATATTCTTGGCAGGGTTTTGTTCCTACCATTTTTCTTATGGTTTCATTTGGTATTCTATCTCTTCTTGTGTTGTTTGTTACTTTTCTCAAGCATCGCATCTCACGTGTATTGATCTTTCTTAAATGGGATTTAGAAAGGGTCCATGTTTGACTTTCATAGCACAAAGTTGGTATGAAAATACTATTTATTATTTGTTGTTTAGCTGCTATAGAAATGTTTTGCTTTTTGTATTCTCATGTCAATTTCTCTGTCTAGTTTTTTTTGTTCATCTTCTGTGAAAATTGTGCCCAAATACTTGAATTCATCTACTTGTCACTAACCAGTCACCCCTGAAATATGAGCATTGCGATCGTACGAGGTTGACGGGGAGGGAGGAAGAGAGGTGATAAGACATGATTTCATTTGGAGAGCTGTGTATATTAGCTGTTTATTATTATTATTTTGTATATTAGCTGTTTATTATTATTATTTTGTATATTAGCTAATGTCCAATATAAGGAAGAATTTTAATATGGATTTTAATTCGTTTGCTGTGAGACAGAGGCCTTCCATAGCCAATAACAATAACAATAACAATAATAAGGAAGAAACAATCATCATTTTTTGGCCATGATATGAGAAAGGAACAGCTGGAATATATTGTAACAACTGGGAAAATTGAGGGACGAAGAAACAGAGGGAAGCAAAGAGGAAAGATATCAAACAGACAGCTTAAGAGAATGGCTTGGCAGAAGATCAGCAACAGAAATGATAAATAACTGTCGAGATCGAAAGTTGTGGAGAGACATGATCACCCACACCAGTAGGCGTGGTACTTGATGATGGTGTTTATATTTATCACTTCAGATTAGTATCAAGTTGTTGTGAATCCGATGAAGGATCGTGCCGAAACGTCTTGTCTTTTTATAGGTTTAGCTGCTTTATGTCCTTTTTGTGTTTATCTTACTTGAGAGGGGAGATCGAAATGGAGAAGGAAATTTAGATGGATGGAGAGAGAAACAGAAGATGATGAAGGTGTATGGAGATGTAGATTCGACTATAACGAAAGAAAAGAGAGAGATTAAGAGAGAGAGAAAAAAAGAGAACATTTTAGCTTTGACTGTAAAAGTAAAAAAAACAAAAAAAAACATCAAGAGCCCCGTCACGCCAAGTGGCGTATAGGGAATATAGGGTTAGTGACTATAATTTTTACACAGCACATGATTTTTGTGGTAAGGTGGTCGGTATTACGCCCGTGCCGCTTTACTTCCTCAGAAAAAAATCCGGTACCCATTTAAGGCTGGGTGAACCCGGAAACCGTCGATCAGGATTGAACCCGACCTCTTGCACTTTGTAGTCCAGTTCGCTAACCAGCGAGCTATCACGACTCGCTTTGATAGTGATTATTATAAATGCTTTTAAATTTGAAGATACTGTTTCGGAGTTTTATTGATGATTTATATGTGGCAACCACCCCTGGTCTCAGCAGCGGGGCCCGGCTTGAAACGTCAATTATTCATGGACTGAAAAAATATGAGTACCTCTGAAGATGGAATTATCAGCCTGTGTGGCGAGGGACTTCTGTGCACACGGCTGTCAGGGAAAAGTATATTAACACGCAACATTCAGTTCGTCGTCTCTAAGGAGTTTATTAGAAATAAGATCTAGGGAACGCAAAAAAAAAATTGAACATATTAATTACATTAATTTTTATTATTAAATTATTAATTACCCTCCTTTACAAAAAATGTTGTTTACAAATCGGATATACCTGGCCTTCCAAAGAAGGAGTGTATGAACCACGGCGCAATTTTAGTGGATTAATCAGGACAATGCGTACATCCTGATGTTTCCTGACAAGCTCACCGTGTGTCATGATATTGTCCTTACTTCTCCACTATTAGGGGGCCTCGGTATCCAAGTTGGGAAAACCACGCCACTTGCTACAGACTTTCAGGACAACCCGTGTTCGATTCCCGCTGGAAGCTGTGTGAGTTGTACTCGTGGTTGGAAAAAATAAAAAATCCCCTGCGATCGACCCAGCCGCTGGCAGAATGGGTACCAGGGTAGTACTCTGGGAAGATGAGGATTGCCGCCACGCATCGTGAGTTTCGATGCTTGAAGCGATACCATCCAGAAGTCTCCGAACACTTCTATATTGGCGGCCTAGCACATATGGGTGGAAACTCGCGTGCTAAAACGGCTATTCAAGTCTCGTATTTTACCGTTACCTTTCCATCATGGAACAGGACAGAGTCAAGACAAAACAAACTACGACGTTTCGGGAAAACCTTCATCAGGTTTACAGATACATAGAAGGGCTCATCGAAATACAAGATTAAAACCGTCTAACATCGATATAATGTCGAGTCAGTCTTATTATATGGCTGTGAAACATGGAGAACAACTAAAATGACAATCATGAAGATACAAACTTTTATTAATGGATGCTTACGTAGAATAAAAGGATGGAAATGGCAGGACAAAATCACTAACAAAGAATTGTGGAAATGTACCAGTCAAATACCAGTGGATAAAGAGATACAGCGAAGACGATGGCACTGGATAGGACACACACTGCGGATGTCAACTGTGAGAATTACACGACAGGCCCTCTTCGGAATCACCGGGAAAAAAGACAAAGAGGAAGACCAAGGAGATCTTTGAGAAGACAGATAGAAGCAGAGATGAAGATGATGGGGAAGAGTTGGAATGATCTTAAAAGAATGGCAAGAAACAGGACGTTTTAGAAAGTGTTGAAGACCTATGCTCCACAGGGAGTTGAAAGGTAAAAAAAGAAGAAGAACATCGATATAGTTCAGGGTTCTTAAGGAACAGACACATAATTGCAGTAAAGCTAGTAGCAGGAGCAAGTAGTAGGGTGTAATGTACATTTATACAAGGTATGGCCACAACTTTACAAATAAGAAATACAACAAAATACTGACGTTTCTGTCTACATGCGGCTTACCTCAGAAAACAAGAACACAACAAATTAACAACGAAATAAAGACAAACTCTATTACATCTAGGATGAGCGTGACAGGTAAATGGAGGGTAAATAAACAGATGGATAAGAAATAAGAAATGAAATGATAAAACGAAAGAGAGATATGCTACATATCGGATGATAAAGATAGATAATATGGGAAAATTAGTAAGATGATATATATATATATATATATATATATATATATATATATATATATATATATATATATATATATATATAAAAGTAAAGCGAAACTTAAATGAGGCGGGATCCAAAAGCTCCCAGCGAGTAGATGATTGGTCCTACGTGGGGTTGAAACTTCGTTCGCAACCAAAGAGTTAGAACGTGTAGACGGAGACTCGGAGAAAGTTGAGGTGGCAAGAGAGGTAAACCGTGTAGGCGGAGACTCGGAGAAACTTGAGGCGGTAAGAGAGGTAAACCGTGTAGGCGGAGACTCGGAGAAACTTGAGGCGGTAAGAGAGGTAAACCGTGTAGGCGGAGACTCGGAGAAACTTGAGGCGGTAAGAGAGGTAAACCGTGTAGGCGGAGACTCGGAGAAACTTGAGGCGGCAATAGAGGTAAACCGTGTAGGCGGAGACTCCGAGAAACTTGAGGTGGCAAGAGAGGTAAACCGTGTAGGCGGAGACTCGGAGAAAGTTGAGGTGTTGAGAGAGGTAAACCATGTAGGCGGAAACTCGGAGAAACTTGAGGCGGCAAGAGAGCTAAACCGTGTAGGCGGAGACTCGGAGAAACTTGAGGTGGCAAGAGAGGTAAACCGTGTAGGCGGAGACTCGGAGAAACTTGAGGTGGCAAGAGAGGTAAACCGTGTAGGCGGAGACTCGGAGAAACTTGAGGCGGTAAGAGAGGTAAACCGTGTAGGCGGAGACTCGGAGAAACTTGAGGTGGTAAACCATGTAGGCGGAGACTCGGAGAAACTTGAGGCGGCAATAGAGGTAAACCGTGTAGGCGGAGACTCGGAGAAACTTGAGGCGGCAATAGAGGTAAACCGTGTAGGCGGAGACTCGGAGAAACTTGAGGCGGCAATAGAGGTAAACCGTGTAGGCGGAGACTCGGAGAAACTTGAGGCGGCAATAGAGGTAAACCATGTAGGCGGAGACTCGGAGAAACTTGAGGTGGGAAGAGAATCTCATTTGTTTTCAACGTGAGGAAGACCAGTTTGGTGTAGATAAGTACAGGAGAAAGGAGACGGGAAGATTCAAAATTAAATTTGAGAACGATGTTTGAGAACTAGGGGGAGTACATATAGTGAATTTAAGACAATTGATGTCTATCTACATTTGTTTTGTTGATGTTCCTTGGCTTTATACCTTCAACTATCCATAATTATTTGTTCACAACCATGAATGTCAATACTTCACTTTATTTAGTGAAGCATATGCGGTAGAGAAGTTAGTTATCGTGAAGACAACCAATCTCACTACACAGAGCTACAGTAAGGCTACAACCATAACCAATCTCACTACACAGAGCTACAGTAAGGCTACAACCATAACCAATCTCACTATACAGAGCTACAGGAAGGCTACAACCATAACCAATCTCATTACACAGAGCAACAGGAACGCTACAACCACATCCAATCTCACTACACAGAGCTACAGGAAGGCTACAACCACATCCAATCTCACTACACAGAGCTACAGGAAGGCTACAACCATAACCAATCTCATTACACAGAGCTAAAGGAAGGCTACAACCATAACCAATCTCATTACACAGAGCTACAGGAAGGCTACAACCATAACCAATCTCATTACACAGAGCTACAGGAAGGATACAGCCACAGCCAATCTCACTACACAGAGCTACAGGAAGGATACAGCCACAACCAATCTCATTACACAGAGCTAAAGGAAGGCTACAGCCACAGCCAATCTCATTACACAGAGCTACAGGAAGGATACAGCCACAGCCAATCTCATTACACAGAGCTACAGGAAGGATACAGTCACAACCAATGTCATTACACAGAGCTACAGGAAGGATACAGCCACAACCAATCTCACTACACAGAGCTACAGGAAGGCTACAGTCACAACCAATGTCATTACACAGAGCTACAGGAAGGCTACAGCCACAACCAATGTCATTACACAGAGCTACAGTTAGGCTCAGGTCACACCAAACAAACATTTACTGGAAGAGAAAATTTCCAACCGACTTTCTTATCCAGTGGCCGATCATCATCATCATCATCATCATCATCATAATTATCATCATCATGAGCATCATCATCATCATCATCATGAAGTACCATGCCTGTTGGCGTAGGTGATCATGTTTCTCGATCTCGATAATTATTTATCATTTCTGTTGTTGACCTTCTGCCAAGCCATTCTCGTAACCTGTTTGGTATCTTTTCTCTTTGCTTCCCACTATCTCTTCATCCCTGAATTTTCTAGTTGTCACACTATATTCCAGCTGATCCCTTCTCATTCATCATTAAGCAGCTATCTAGCCACTCCTCCTTAATCTGGCCACTCTGAATGCTGACATTAAACTCTTTGGTCAGCTTTTTCAAGTTGTCGTCAGCTATATTGCCTATGTCGTCGTACCGAACACCATCTGGACCAGGAGCTGTGTTGTGTGACATTTCATGTGTTGTACGAATGGTATTGTTTGTAATTGTGAGATCTTCTCCCAGCACTACATCCTCACACAATTCTGAGAGTGACCCCCGTATCCTCATTTCTACAACCTCATTGCCTTGGTCCGTCTGCTCAATGTAGCGGACAAGCAGTGCCTTCCCTTTGCTCTCATCAGAGTTGTGCCATATCCGGCCTGTGCTCTGAAAGTCTGGTATGTCTCTGTGTCGTGTTGTGCCATTCATGCTCTGATGAAGGTGCCAGAATGTGGCTAGTAATTTTTTTGAGCACACTTTTTTTTACAGAAATCATCCCATTTGGCATCATTAGCCTGTTTAGCACATTGTTTAAAGTACATCAATTTTTTTTGGTCGACCTCTACTTTTAGACGCTTCAAGAGCTTAGGTTATATTCTTCCATTCCTTCTGGCTTTCTGCCATGTCTTGGCCCTTTGTCTCTTGTTCCGCCAAGCTTCCTCAACTTCCACATTTCACAATGTCGGCTTCATCCATCTCTTCTGCATCCTGAGAGAGGCTCCCTGCTTCATATGTCTGATTTGGCTAATGACGTCCTGGCCTGTGTTCTCAATGTGTTGAGTTTAATTTTCTGGCTTCTATTTCTGCCTATCTCTATCTATTAGGATGACACAAGGATAGTGATCGCTTCCGTGGAATCCTAGTACACTCCGCTTGGAAACCCGTGCGAAGGCGGAAGTTCATCAGTGCCAGGTCTATGACATTATCAGAGTCTCCTGTTCGAGTAGCCGTTCTTGTCGCCCTTCCATTATATCGTTTGACAACCCATAATTCCACGTGTCTCAAGGGAGTGAATTTTTTGAGCCACAATTTGTCTTTCATGTATCATTCACGAGAGGACGCACGACCACGTGCTCTCTTCATCTTTGGATGCTGATCTTTACAATTTCAAAACACAGACACCAAATTTATTTGTCATCATCATCATCATCCTCATCATCATCATCATCATCCTCATCATCATCATCATCATCATCATCATCATCCTCATCATCATCATCAATGTGCTATACAGGTTGGCGTAGGCGATCTTGTACATGCACAATCTTCTATCCACTTTCAGCTCCCTGTGGAGCATAGGTCTTCAACAAACACTTTCAACTCCCTGTGGAGCATAGGTCTTCAACAAACACTTTCAGCTCCCTGTGGAGCATAGGTCTTCAACAAACACTTTCAGCTCCCTGTGGAGCATAGGTCTTCAACAAACACTTTCAGCTCCCATTGGAGCATAGGTCTTCAACAAACACTTTCAGCTCCCTGTGGAGCATAGGTCTTCAACAAAGACTTTCAGCTCCCTGTGGAGCATAGGTCTTCAACAAACACTTTCAGCTCCCTGTGAAGCATAGGTCTTCAACAAACACTTTCAGCTCCCTGTGGAGCATAGGTCTTCAACAAACACTTTCAGCTCCTTGTGAAGCATAGGTCTTCAACAAACACTTTCAACTCCCTGTGAAGCATAGGTCTTCAACAAACACTTTCAACTCCCTGTGAAGCATAGGTCTTCAACAAACACATTCCAAACCGTTCTGTTTGATGCCATTATTTTTAAATCGTTCTATTCTTCCCATCTTCTTCATCTATGCTTCCACCTCTTTTCCCCATTCTCCTCATCTCTCCTCCCACCTCTCTTCCCCATTCTCCTCATCTCTCCTCCCACCTCTCTTCCCCATTCTCCTCATCTCTCCTCCCACCTCTCTTCTCCATTCTCCTCATCTCTCCTCCCACCTCTCTTCTCCATTCACCTCATCTCTCCTCCCACCTCTCTTCCCCATTCTCCTCATCTCTCCTCCCACCTCTCTTCCCCATTCTCCTCATCTCTCCTCCCACCTATCTTCTCCATTCTCCTCATCTCTCCTCCCACCTCTCTTCTCCATTCACCTCATCTCTCCTCCCACCTCTCTTCTCCATTCTCCTCATCTCTCCTCCCACCTCTCTTCTCCATTCACCTCATCTCTCCTCACACCTCTCTTCTCCATTCACCTCATCTCTCCTCCCACCTCTCTTCTCCATTCTCCTCATCTCTCCTCCCACCTCTCTTCTCCATTCACCTCATCTCTCCTCCCACCTCTCTTCTCCATTCTCCTCATCTCTCCTCCCACCTCTCTTCTCCATTCACCTCATCTCTCCTCCCACCTCTCTTCCCCATTCTCCTCATCTCTCATCCCACCTCTCTTCTCCATTCTCCTCATCTCTCCTCCCACCTCTCTTCCCCATTCTCCTCATCTGACCTCCCACCTCTCTTCTCCATTCTCCTCATCTCTCCTCCCACCTCTCTTCTCCATTCACCTCATCTCTCCTCCCACCTCTCTTCCCCATTCTCCTCATCTGACCTCCCACCTCTCTTCTCCATTCTCCTCATCTCTCCTCCCACCTCTCTTCTCCATTCGCCTCATCTCTCCTCCCACCTCTCTTCCCCATTCTCCTCATCTGACCTCCCACCTCTCTTCTCCATTCACCTCATCTCTCCTCCCACCTCTCTTCTCCATTCACCTCATCTACCCTCCCACCTCTCTTCCCCATTCTCCTCATCTCACCTCCCACCTCTCTTCTCCATTCACCTCATCTCTCCTCCCACCTCTCTTCTCCATTCTCCTCATCTCTCCTCCCACCTCTCTTCTCCATTCACCTCATCTCTCCTCCCACCTCTCTTCCCCATTCTCCTCATCTCACCTCACACCTCTCTTCTCCATTCACCTCATCTCTCCTCCCACCTCTCTTCCCCATTCACCTTATCTCACCTCCCACCTCTCTTCTCCATTCACCTCATCTCTCCTCCCACCTCTTTTCTCCATTCACCTCATCTCTCCTCCCACCTCTCTTCTCCATTCTCCTCATCTCTCCTCCCACCTCTCTTCTCCATTCTCCTCATCTCTCCTCCCACCTCTCTTCTCCATTCTCCTCATCTCTCCTCCCACCTCTCTTCTCCATTCACCTCATCTCTCCTCCCACCTCTCTTCTCCATTCACCTCATCTCTCCTCCCAACTCGAATCAAGAGAAAGAGTTCTTAAATGTATTGTAGAGTCAGTCGTAACATATAGGGAGCCGCGATAGCTCAGTGGTTAGTGACCTGGACTACCACGGACAAGGGGTAGGGTTCGATCCCAACCGACGGCTTCCGGGTTCACCCAGCCTTAAATGGGTACGGGATTTTTTTCTGGGAAAGTAAAGCAGCACGGGCGTAATACTGACCACATTACCCCAAAAATCATGTGCTGAAGGTCTGTAAAATATAGGATCACTAACACCATATTTCCTTATGCGCCACTTGGCGTGACGGGGGTACTAAAACGAAGTCTTAATCATGGGATCATTAGGATGTGAATCATGGACAACTCAATATTGATGGACAAAAGGACAACAAACAAGAAAATCACTGGAGTCTGTAGAAATGTTGTTTTACAGAAGAATGTTGAGAATACCACGGACAGCTAAGAAGAGTAATGAAAACGTTCTGAAAGAGGGCAAAAAGAGAGATAATTTCCAATGTTAGGAAGAAACAATCTTCACTTTTTGGCTGCCATGTAATGTGAAGAGAACAACTGGAATATATTGCAACAACTAGAAAAATTGAGGGACGAAGAGAGAAGAGGAAAGCAAAGAGAAAAAATACCAGACAGCTTAAGAGAATGGCTTGGCAGAAGGTCAACAACAGAAATGATAAATACCTGTCGAGATCGAAAGTTGTGGAGCGACAAGATCACCTACGCCAGCAGGCCCGGTACTTGATGATGCTATGTCTGATACTTTCCCATTGTTATAAATTCATAATTTTCTTCTGGCATTTTTATCCGTTTACCCCACACAAGGATCAATTAATAAATAATCTATCTTCGTTGCTGTCATTTTTGTAATTCTCCATGTTCTACGGCTATATAGCAAGACTGAATATTAGAGTTAACACGTTTTATTTAGGTAGTAAAAAAGTAAAGAACTCCGTCACGCCACGCAGTGTGTAGGGAATATGGTGTTAATAAGTATAATTTTTACAGATCTTCGGCACATGATTTTTGAGGTAATGTGGTCGGTATTAAATGGCAGGACAAAATCACTAACATAGAATTATGGAAATGTACCAGGCAAATACCAGTGGATAAAGAGATACAGCGAGGACGATGGCGCTGGATAGGACACGCACTGCTGAAGCCAACGGAGAGTATTACACAACAGGCACTTTTTTGGAGTCCCCAGGGGAAAAGACGAAGAGGAAGATCGAAGAATTCTTGGAGAAGACAGATAGAAGCAGAGATGAAGATGATGGGGAAGACATGGAATGGTCTTAAAAGAATGGCAAAAAACAGAACGACCTGGAAAGTGTTTTTTGAAGACCTATGCTCGACAGGGACCTGAAAGGTAGAAGAAGAAGAAGAGTGGTCAGTATTACGCCCGTGCCGCTTTACTTCCCCATAAAAAAATCCTGTACCCAAGTGTTTTCCGATATGTTATAACAAGTCTTCAATTAGTCAATCAATCAATCAATACTGTGACGCATGAAAGTGTCGATCAAGCTTATTTTTCTCTCTCTGATCAATGTCTCCACGACTTTATCAACTGTTTCATTTGAAGTCCACTGCCTGGCAAATAACTAGAGTGTGACCAAAACACAGATTTATAGACGTGTGTAAACGTGACATGAAGACTCTGAACATAAACCCTGGGAAGAAATAGCTGTAGACCGCAATCTTTGGAGACACACTCTAAAGGTTCAACTCAAACAAGAAGCAGACAGATTCATAGAAAAAGGGAATACACGGAGAAAGGAAAGGAAAAAAATAATCATCATAATCAATAGGATCATCAATAGGATCATCAATAGGATCATCAATAGGATCATCAATAGGATCATCAATAGGATCATCAATAGGATCATCAATAGGATCATCAATAGGATCATCAATAGGAACTTCAACATCACCATCACAACCAACATCGCTATCACCACCATCACCATCACAACTAACATCACTATCACCACCAACACCATCACAACCAACATCACTATCACTACCATCACCATCACAACCAACATCACTATCACCACCATCACCATCACAACCAACATCGCTATCACCACCATCACCATCACAACCAACATCGCTATCATCACCACCACCATCACAACCAACATCACTATCACTACCATCACCATAACAACCGCAATCATCACCATCATAATTACCACCAACATCCTCACCATCCCCACATCACTATCATCACCATCATAACTACCTTCCACGCCATCACCACTTTCACAACCACCATCATCATTATCACCACCATCACCACAATAACAACCATCATCATTATAACTATTATCACCATCATCACCACCGTCATTATCACCATCATCAAAATAACCATCATCACAATCCCTACCATCACCTTCAGCACCACTATTCACACCAACATCACTATCACCACCACTATCACCATCACTGTCACCATCACTATCACCATCACTATCACCATCACTATCACCATCACTGTCACCATCACTGTCACCATCACCACCACTATTATCACTATCACCATCATCACTTTCCTCACCACTATCTACCATTACAACCACTACCATCACTATCACCATCATCACTTTCATCACCACTATCTACCATTACAACCACTACCATCACTATCACCATCATCACTTTCATCACCACTATCTACCATTACAACCACTACCATCACTATAACCATCATCACTTTCATCACCACTATCTACCATTACAACCACCACCATCACTATAACCATCATCACTTTCATCACCACTATCTACCATTACAACCACTACCATCACTATCACCATCATCACTTTCATCACCACTATCTACCATTACAACCACCACCATCACTATAACCATCATCACTTTCATCACCACTATCTACCATTACAACCACCACCATCACTATAACCATCATCACTTTCATCACCACTATCTACCATTACAACCACTACCATCACTATCACCATCATCACTTTCATCACCACTATCTACCATTACAACCACTACCATCACTATCACCATCATCACTTTCATCACCACTATCTACCATTACAACCACCACCATCACTATAACCATCATCACTTTCATCACCACTATCTACCATTACAACCACTACCATCACTATCACCATCATCACTTTCATCACCACTATCTACCATTACAACCACCACCATCACTATAACCATCATCACTTTCATCGCCACTATCTACCATTACAACCACTACCATCACTATCACCATCATCACTTTCATCACCACTATCTACCATTGGTGATGAAATTATTGGACTTGTGGGTCCATACATCAACGACGACCCATTCTTGATAAGCTACTGTGGGGCGCCGATATAATGGTTTTACAAGAAACTCTTCTTGATGACAGGACAGTAAGTACTCCTGGTTTTCATTGTTTCTACAATAGGCGACACCTTGGGCAGGCCATCCTTGTGCGCAACAATATGGTGGCAGCTGAAGTTGATATGTCTGCGTGGAACAATGCAGAATTGCAGGTACGTGGGGTTAGGGTGCAGACCCCAGTTCATTTCGTGATTGTTAATGTGTATGCCTGTAATGGGAAGGTGAACACACAACAATGGCAGAATCTCTTCGAGTTCGATGAAGAGAACGTCATTTTCTGCGGAGACTTTAATGCTAGAGGAAACCAGTGGGGTAACGTCATAACCAACAAACAGGGAGAAGACCTAGAGAACGCACTGGTATCGGCCGATTTAGTGTGCTTGAATGATGGAAGGACAACAAGAATGGCCACTCGAACAGGGGACTCTGATAGTGTCACAGACCTGGCACTGGTGTCGTCCACCTTCGCACCGGTTTGCAGGTGGAGTGCACTGGGGTTCCACGGAAGTGATCACTATCCATGTGTCCACCTAATTGAGAAAAGCAGAAATAGAAGCCAGAGAAGAAAGCTCCACACATTCCACTACGAGAAAACAGACCATGACGTCATTAGCAAAATCAGACATAGGAAACAGAGCGCCCCTCGTAGGAGGCAGGAGAGATGGACGCAGCCACCCTGGTGGAACGTGGATGTCGAGGAAGCTTGGCGGAGCAAGAGACAAACGGTCAAGACATGGCAGAAAGCCAGAAGGTATGGTAGAACACAACCTGAGCTCTTGAAGCGTCTGAAAGTAGAGGCCGACCACAAAATGATGCACTTTAAACTATGTGCTAAGCAGGCTAAGGATACCAAATGGGGTGACTTCTGTAAAAAAAAGTGTGCTCAGAAAAATCGCTAGCGACATTCTGGCGCCTTCATCAGAGCATGAATGGTACACCACGACACAGAGGAATACCAGACTTTCAGAGCACAGGCCACTGTCATTACCACCATCACCACCGTCATTACCACTATCACCACCGTCATTACCACCATCACCACAATAACCATCATCACTATCCACCACTGCAACCACCACCATCACCATCATCTCCATAACCACCACCACTACCGGCATCATTATCACCACAACCATCATCATCATCTTCATCTATCACAACAATATCTAATTTCGTGAATCTGTTCAGAAAAATATGGGATTAGTTATGTATACTATAAGGTTGAAAGCCGTTACATAATGCTGCAGCCGCGCAGTCAACAGTCTTAGATTCTTTATGTAATTCATACTCAATATGAAACAAAGAAAAAAAAAACCTTCCCTTTACCCTTAAATTAAATAAAATATAAATCTGTTACTGGGATATACATGTACCAGAACGTTCCAAATACACCGAGGCTGTATGTGGCGATAGACTCATAGCTGACCGTCTGAGCCAAGAAGAGGGAACACAAATTGGTAATGATTATAATCCTCATTCTCTTTGTGGCCTTGGTAAATGACACCTAATCTAGCATTTATTAAATGACACACAATCTAGTCTAGGTAAATGACATCCAATCTAGCCTTGTAAATGATACACACCTAGCCTTGGTAAATGACACCCAATCTAGCATTGGTAAATGACACCCAATCTAGCCTTCGTACAAGACAGCCAATCTAACCTTGGTAAATGACACCTAATCTAGCCTTGGTAAATGACACACAATCTAGCCATGATTGATGACAAACAATCTAACCTTTGTACTAGAAAACCAATCTAGCCTTTGTAAATGACACCTTTTCTAGAGTTGGTAAATGTTATCCAATCTAGACTTGGTAAATGACACACAATATAGCCTAGGTAAATGACATCCAATGACAACTTCGCCTTGGTAAATGACACCAAATTTAGCCTTGGTAAAAAGGCATCCAATCTATCTTTGGTAAATGACACCCAATCTAGCTTTGGTAAATGACACCTAATCTAGAAACTTGGTGGGCGTGTAAGAAGACTTATCAACGAATACAGAACTGGAGTCTTCAGTCGCTGGACACTGCGGGACTACTTGAGAAGAAGATCTGAGCACCTATGGACATGTTCGTAGTGCAATGATGATTACCCAATTTAATCTTGACAACGGATACCAAACCTAACCTTGACAACGGACACCCAACGTAACCTTGACAACGGACACCCAACGTAGCCTTGACAACGGACGCCCAACGTAACCTTGACAACGGACACCCAACGTAACCTTGACAACGGACACCCAACCTAACCTTGACAACGGACACCCAACCTAACCTTGACAACGGACACCCAACGTAACCTTGACAACGGACACCCAACCTAACCTTGACAACGGACACCCAACGTAACCTTGACAACGGACACCCAACCTAACCTTGACAACGGACACCCAACGTAACCTTGACAACGGACACCCAACCTAACCTTGACAACGGACATTCAACCTAACCTTGACAACGGACATTCAACCTAACCTTGACAACGGACACCCAACCTAACCTTGACAACGGACACCCAATTTGGCCAAGCGTGTTGTAATGGGAGATGGTAGGTTACCCTGTCCCTATAAATGTCACATGCATTCGAACGTGTTTGGTCGAAATTAAAAAATATCACGCAAACTGCGACACAGCGCATTTAACATTTGTTTAACATTCTGTTTGAGCGAACGATGAAACACGTAGTGTCATCGCACGATACTGAAGTTGGTGAAAAGACGTTCAGCGCAGAGACAAGAAGTGATTGAACTCAACTTCCTCAATCTGAAAAAAATTGATCAACTTCAACCTCAACTGCCTGGACAAACACCGCTTATTTTAGTTGTCTTTCAGGTCGCTTGTTATGTAATCCAACATGGCCGTTTTCATATGCGTCCGGTTCCGCCCCGGAAATCGAGACCGTCCAATCAGATGCAAATAAATCCATTACCCATTGCAACCGTTCAATTATTACATTTTTAAACCAGCGTTTGACTTCAAAGAATATATTCCTTTACTAGAATCATTAATTTCCTGTTTACTTTTCTTTTATCCTGAGGCCTTTTGAATTTCCCTTTAAAAAAAAACTCCATATTTCTTTATGTTGAATTATAATTTTCTCTTTAGTTGGGATTTTCATGGAATATAAAAACAGTACTGGTGTAATTCTGACCAGAGTACCGACAAAAAAAATAAATCGATGGTTGAAGGTTTTCAAAACTTACGTCATTGCTGTACTTACGTTGTTATGTGTGCTACGTCATCGTAATGGCCCATCGCAAATCCCTAGACCGGCCGTACGCTAATCTTACGGTCTGTTGTTTGATGTGCGACGGGGATAATCTGACGACTAACTGTGTGTTTATATGTTCGGAATTGGAGTCAACAACGATGACCTAACATCATCAAGCGCTGTACATTTTTAAAGAAATATGACGATCATCACTTTCGGGGGACGTGAACTTCCGGTATATGGTGGATAGGCGTCAGGAACCATTGCAGGCCATTCATGAAAAGTGTTCCTTGTTGCAGTTTCCTCATATTTCAAGTCCATGGGGGTCTGGTTGGTCTCGAGGCAAGACGCCGGCCTCGGGACAGAGAGGTTGTAGGTTCAAATCTTGGCTACACCGGTTGGATTTTCATTTATGATTTCTCTCTGCGACAACCACCCCTGGTCTCAGCAGCGAGGCCCGGCTTGAAACGTCAGTTACTCATCGACGGAAAAAACATGAGTACCTCCGAAGTCGGAGTTATCTGCATGTGCGGCGAGGGACACCTGTGCACACTGATGCCTGGGAAAAATGGATTAACACGCAAGATTCAGTTCCTAGTCTCTAGTCCACTTGTCAGAGTGGAAAGCTGGCGAACGCAAGAACAACAACAACAACAACAACAACAACAACAACAAAACTTACAACATATTCTCCATACGTCATATATCAACTCTGACTAGATCCATTTTTGTTCTAATTTTCTGTAGTTTTTCTTTCTCTTTCTTTCTTCATGTTGTCCTATTGATGGGACCATGTAACGGGAGGAATGTGTGATTGTCAGTTCATTGTTTGTCCTGCAGCTCCAGTTGTGTCGAATTTACTTATTTTCGATTTGATCCCATCAATAATTCCTCGCTTGTAGTTATAGTTAGTCGAAGGCCCCGGTCTCACTACAAACGAACTCATCATCATCATCATCATCATCATCATCATCATCATCATCATCATCATCATTGAGTGCCGTCTCCGCATTGAAGGTTGGCTACCTTGGAGCGCCATTCCGCTCTATCTCTTGCTTTGATGGTGAAGGTTGTCATAGGTTGACTTGTCTACCTTTTGATGCTACTCGTCCATGATAGTCTTGGTCTGCCTCTGCCTCTTTTACCTTGCATTTTCCCTTCCAATATTACTTTTATTAGACTGTTGTGTCTTTTAACATGCCCCAAAATTTCATTTATATAATTCTAATTGTATTTAGTAGTACTCTTTTCATTTTTAGTTGTTTTAAGACTTCATCGTTTGTTTTCTTTTATTTCCATCCAATTCTACCTAGTTTTCTATAAATCCACATTTCAAAGGCTTCAATTTTCTGTTCTGTTTTTTTTTGTCTAATGTCCATGTTTATGTACCATACAGGAATATTGAGAAGATATAACATTTTGCTATTCTTAGTCTTAGCCTTAGCAAGACGAGTCAAGGATATTATAATCTTGATGGGAGACCTAAATGCTAAGGTAGGATCAGACAACAGAGGCTTTGAAGAGATTATGGGAAAACATGGACTTGGAGATATAAACGAGAATGGAGAGATATTTGTGAATTTCTGCGCCCTTAATCAAATGAGCCTAGGAGGAACAATATTCCAACATAAAAGAATACACAAAGCTACATGGGTGTCACCAGATCATAGAACGGAAAATCAAATTGATCACATATGTATTAATAATAAGTTTAAGTCATCCTTACAGGATGTAAAAGTATATAGAGGGGCAGATATAGCTTCTGATCATCATCTTCTGTTAGCCAAACTTAAAATTAAATTAAAAAGGTATACTACAACGAATAAGGGCAGAACGTATTTCAATGTAGGGTTTCTTAAAGAACAAGGAATTAAAGATAAATTCGCAGTCACAATATCAAACAAATACCAAGTCCTCCAACAACTAGAAAATACTATAAATATAGAAGATCATTGGAAACAGGTAAAAAATATATGGAAAGAGACATGCGAAGAAACACTGGGGAAAAGAGAACGCCAGAATAAGGCATGGATGACAGCAGAGACCCTGGATAAAATTAAAGAAAGAAAGAACAAGAAAGCAGACATAAATAAAAGCAAAACAAGAAGTAATAAAGCCAAGACACAGGAAGCTTACACAGAGGTGAATAAAGAAGTGAGAAGATGCATTAAAAGGGATAAGAGGAAATATATAGATGAATTAGCTAAAGAGGCAGAAGAAGCAGCAAATAAAGGGAATATGAAAGAACTGTACAACAGCACAAAGAAATTAGGTGGAAAATACAAACAGATCAACGCCTTTATCAAAGATAAGAAAGGAAATCTGCTTAGTAATATAAAGGAACAAATGGAGAGATGGAAGGAGCACTTTGAAGAACTTTTGAACAGACCTGGCTCAAATAATCCTCCAGATATACTACCAGCAGAAGAAGAATTACACGTTAACTGCGGAAAACCAAGCAAAGAAGAAATAATGAAAGCCATCAAACTGTTAAAAGATGGTAAAGCCACAGGACCAGATGAAATTCCTTCGGAAGCCATCAAAGCAGATATTATCACCTCTACCAAGATGTTACATAATCTATTGGATAAAATTTGGGAGAGGGAAGAAATACCTAAAGACTGGAGAGAAGGTTATATGATCAAACTACCAAAGAAAGGAAGTTTACAGGAGTGCACAAATTATAGGGGAATTATGCTACTATCAGTGCCAGGAAAAATATTAGGCAGAATCATTCTGGAGAGACTAAAAGAGGCTATAGAGAAACACTTGAGAGATGAACAAGCAGGTTTTAGGAAGAACAGATCATGTGCTGATCAAATAACTACTCTACGTATAATAGTTGAACAAAGTTTAGAACTAAAATCCCCACTTTATATTGGATTCATAGATTACGAAAAGGCATTTGATAGTTTAGACAGAAGAATGCTTTGGAAGTTGCTGAGTCATTATGGAATCCCCATAAAGTTTATTAACCTGATAAAAACAATGTATGAAGGAACAAAATGTAGTGTGGTGCATGAAGGACAGCTTACAGAAGCATTTGAAATAAGAACAGGAGTAAGGCAAGGATGCCTTCTGTCTCCATTTCTCTTTCTACTGGCCATAGATTGGATTATGAAAATAACTCAAAACAACAGAAATGGGATCCAGTGGTCACTGACCAAACAACTTGATGATTTAGACTTTGCTGATGACATAGCTCTCCTATCACACAGCCACCAACAGATGCAAGATAAAATGAGTATATTAGATGAGAGATCACAACAGCTAGGACTAAAGATTAATAGAGATAAGACCAACATTATGAGAATTAATGCAGTTGGCAATAACCAAATAAAACTAGGAGAAATACCTCTACTAGACGTACAATCTTATATATATCTGGGCAGTAATATAGATAAAGAGGGAGGAACAGAAAACGATACCAAAATAAGGATATCAAAAGCAAGAGGAGCTTTCATTGCACTGGGAAACATATGGAAATCCAAAGAAATTAGGCTAAATACAAAAATACAAATTTTCAACTCCAATGTTAAGTCGGTTCTATTATATGGCTGTGAAACATGGAGAATAACAAAATTGACAATCACGAAGGTACAGACTTTCATTAATGGATGCTTGCGCAGAATAAAGGGATGGAAATGGCAGGACAAAGTCACAAACGTGGAATTATGGAAATGTACCAGTCAAATACCAGTGGATAAAGAAATACAGCGAAGACGATGGCGATGGATAGGACACACACTACGGAAACCAACTGAGAGTATTACACAACAGGCCCTTTTTTGGAATCCCCAGGGAAAAGACAAAGAGGAAGACCAAGGAATTCTTGGAGAAGACAGATTGAAGCAGAGATGAAGATGATGGGGAAGACATGGAATGATCTTAAAAGAATGGCAAAAAACAGAACGACTTGGAAAGTGTTTGTTGAAGACCTATGCTCCACTGGGAGCTGAAAGTGTTTGTTGAAGACCTATGCTCCACAGGAGCTGAAAGTGTTTGTTGAAGACCTATGCTCCACTGGGAGCTGAAAGTGTTTGTTGAAGACCTATGCTCCACTGGGAGCTGAAAGTGTTTGTTGAAGACCTATGCTCCACTGGGAGCTGAAAGTGTTTGTTGAAGACCTATGCTCCACTGGGAGCTGAAAGTGTTTGTTGAAGACCTATGCTCCACTGGGAGCTGAAAGTGTTTGTTGAAGACCTATGCTCCACTGGGAGCTGAAAGTGTTTGTTGAAGACCTATGCTCCACAGGGAGCTGAAAGTGTTTGTTGAAGACCTATGCTCCACAGGGAGCTGAAAGTGTTTGTTGAAGACCTATGCTCCACAGGGAGCTGAAAGTGTTTGTTGAAGACCTATGCTCCACAGGGAGCTGAAAGTGTTTGTTGAAGACCTATGCTCCACTGGGAGCTAAAAGGTAGAAGAGTCTTAGCCGCCCTGGTGTTATTTGTTTTGATGTTAGCATATTTTTCATGGCATTAAAATTACTTTTTGTCATTCCTATTCTTTTGTTTATTTCAGTTGTACATTTTCCATCATTGGTTTAGTTTGTCCCAGGTAGTTGTAACTCTGAACTGTCTCCAGATGTTTTCCTTCAACTTTGATATTTAATTGTAGGTCTTGAGAATTTTCTTTGTTTATGATCATAGTTTTAGTCTTTTTTGATATTCATTTCTAGTCCTTTAGATATATTTACATCAAAAATACTAAAACTATGATCATCCGGATCATACAAATTAACATCTAATCTCATTGAAGGATCCAAACAAATAAAGGTAGCTGCTGTCCACATCATAACAGCTACAGCACATGCCAAAAGTCATAAGGCGTAGCCGCACCGAAAGTGAATGTAACTATCTGTCTTGTGTCATCATTCATTGTAAATAATTGCTGCTTATTTTCCTCAGTAGATGTAGTTAGTCGAAGGTCCCGGTATCACTACAAACGAATTAAAATCCACAATTACTCAACCGCCCATGCTAGTGGAATCATCCGAGTTAACATCTCACGGAATATACAAACAAAAAAAGAAAGGCAGCCGAAATTCCCACCATAGCAAACACAGCACACGTCAAAATACGTAAGACGTATCAGCACCGAAAGCAAACGCAGCTGACCTGTCCTTCGTCATACGATATCATCATTCATCGTAAGAAATCGGAGTATTGAAATAGGGTCTGGATGAAAAAGAGCTCTAAACTCAGTAGCTCCGGCAGCAAGCCGGACTTGGAATATGAGGAAACTGCAACAAGGAATACTTTTCAAACAGTGCCTCAACGGTTACTGCCGCCTATCTGTCATATTGACCGGAAGACCTCCTCAGTAATTGTATGTTTTCATATAATACTGTTTCTTATAGACACAATGCGGAGGCGAAGGCGCCTGGAGCTGGAAGTTATCAGCGACCCACAGCTGATGACTTGCGCCAGAATCGGTGAACCAAAACCATCCAGACCCTGCTCCACCTCTCCGTGGTGCCTCCAGTAACAGACTAACTTGTCTAGTCTGGCCAAGCGAGCAGGGATAGAAGAGGAAAGACAACCCGGTACTCAAAAATGTCGTGCTGAAGTCGGATGTGTTGGGCCGAAAGGCGCAAATATAACTTATACTGCAAACCACAACACAACGCAGACACGTCCACTTAACGTCCTTTTAAGGGCGGATGACGAAGAGGAATTCTACAGTCTACGAATACTCTAGAATACTGTAGTCATCGGGTGAACATAAGCAAGCAAGCATTTAATAAGTTCGAGGTGCCGGTACGTTGGATTTCATTCTAGACAGATGTGCAAACTATTTGATTCTTTGTTGTTCATTATATTGTCCGTATTTCGTTTATATTAATTATGTTTGTTTGCAAAAGGAAATTAAGGTGCTTCCATTTGCAGACGATCAGGCACCAATACATGGACAAATGAAGACACACAAGAACACTTAAATATACTCAACAGCACAGAAACAAAACACAACATGACAATCAACGTCAACAAAACAGAAGTCATGAATGTCGCAAAAGAGAAACAGAACATCAACATAACTATAGAAGGCAGGCAACTAAAACAAGTAGAGGAATTCAAATACCTAGAAAGTCTAGTGGCAAACGATAATTCAAGATGAAGCAAAGCTTGTCAAATCATTGGACAGGTATCACCACTATTGTCCAACAAGGAAATAACTCTGGAGGTAAAACGAGCACTCTACAATACAATCTTCATCCCAATGTTGTGCTACCAATGCCAGACCTGGACCCTAGATGCAAGAACAGTCTGAGAGAGATAAGATCAGAAATGAAGAACTGAGAAAAAAGGCTAGGAATAACCCCCGCTCTAGAATATATAAAAGAAACAACAGATAAAATGGTATTGCCATGTGACAAGGCAGAAATATCAGAACACAACGAGTTCTCAATAAACGTTTCAAGAACACCAGACTCAAGTGTCGACCCCTAAAAAGAAGGATAGCTACTGAATTAAGTGCTCTGTGCACACCGTGAGCTGTGTTTTTCATCCGGATGGTTTTTCGATATTGAGATTGCTTACGATGGATGCTGATAACGTATGACGGGGAACAGATAGCTGTGTTCACTTTCTGTGCGGTTTCGCCTTATGACTTTTGGCGTGTGCTGAGACTGCTATAATGAGAACTACAGCTACCTTTCTTTGTTTGGAAGATGAGATAGTAATTCGGATGATTCCACTGGCATGGGATATTATGGACTTTTTTTTTCGTACGCTAGCTTTTATCTCTGACGAAGTCCCTAGAGACTAGAAACTGAATTTTGCGTGTTAATTCACTTTTCGATGGCAGCCGTGTGCACAGGGGTCCCTCGCCGCACAGGCAGATAACTTCGTCTTAGCAGGTACTCATATTTTTTCAATCGATGAGTAATTGACGTATCACGCCGGGCCCCGCTGCCGAGATCACGGGTGTTTAAAATGGTGGGATAAAAATCCCAACTGAATGGATTTTAATTCGTTTGCAGTCATACCGGAGCCTTCAATAACCATAACCATAACCATAACCATAACCATAAAGATGGATTGATGGAATATTAGAAACATTAAGAAACATAACAGCAGCAGAGGTGAACAGAAGAGCAAAAGATCCTCAAATTATGTCTACCCTGGATGCTGAAAGGTAAATGAGGATGCTAAAGTAGAAAGATGTTTTCAGAATTACCCTCTTCACATTATACACTTCTGAATGATCATCGTTGAGAATCAATATTACTGCTGACACACATCACGCACATGATAACCGTCGTCATTATCACCTTCATTATCACCGTCGTTATAAACACTGCCACAACCACCATCACCATGATCACCACCACTACCATGATTAAAAACACCACCATCAGCCTCATAATCATAAACACCACCATCAGCACCATAACCATGAACACCACCATCAGCTGCATAATCATAAACACCACCATCAGCGGCATAATCATAAACACCACCATCAGCCCCATAATCATAAACACCACCATCAGCGGCATAATCATAAACACCACCATCAGCCCCATAATAATAAACACCACCATCAGCGGCATAATCATAAACACCACCATCAGCGGCATAATCATAAACACCACCATCAGCCCATAATCATAAACACCACCATCAGCGGCATAATCATAAACACTACCATCAGCCCCATAATCATAAACACCACCATCAGCGCATTATCATAAACACCACCATCAACACCATAATCATAAACACCACCATCAGCGGCATAATCATAAACACCACCATCAGCCCCATAATCATAAACACCACCATCAGCGGCATAATCATAAACACCACCATCAGCCCCATAATCATAAACACCACCATCAGCGGCATAATCATAAACACCACCATCAGTGCCATAATCGTAAACACCACCATCAGCGCCATAATCATAAACACCACCATCAATGCCATAATCATAAACACCACCATCAGCGCCATAATCATAAACACCACCATCAGCGCCATAATCATAACCTCCACCATCGTTATAACCACCACCATTATCACCACCTCCACCATCGTTTTAACCACCACCATTATCACCACCTCCACCATCGTTATAACCACCATCATTATCACCACCTCCACCATCGTTATAACCACCACCATTATCACCACCTCCACCATCGTTATAACCACCACCATTATAACCACCACCATTATCACCACCTCCACCATCGTTATAACCACCACCATTATCACCACCTCCACCATCGTTATAACCACCACCATTATCACAACCTCCACCATCGTTATAACCACCACCATTATCACGACTTCCACCATCGTTATAAACAACATCATTATCACCACTTCCACTATCATTATAATCACCACCAAAACCAGCACCATTATCACCACCTCCACCATCGTTATAACCACCACCATTATAACCACCACCATTATCACCACCTCCACCATCGTTATAACCACCACCATTATCACCACCTCCACCATCGTTATAACCACCACCATTATCACGACTTCCACCATCGTTATAAACAACATCATTATCAACACTTCCACCATCATTATAATCATCACCAAAACCAGCACCATTATCACCACCACCACCATCGTTATAACCACCACCATTATCACCACCTTCACCATCGTTATAAACAACACCATTAACACCACCTCCACCATCATTATAATCACCACCAAAACCAGCACCATAATTACCACCACCACCATCGTTATAACCACCAATATTATCACGACCTCCACCATCGTTATAAACAAAACCATTATCACCACCTCCAGCATCATTATAATCACCACCAAAACCAGCACCATAATCACCACCTCCACCATCGTTATAAACAACACCATTATCACCACCTCCACCATCATTATAATCACCACCAAAACCAGCACCATAATCACCACCACCACCATCATTATAATGACAAACATCATCACCACTATCATCATCTCCACCATCATTATAATCACCACTACCATTACCATAATCACTACCATTATCACTATAATCACCACGTATATCTACCATATAATCATCACTTCCAGCATCTTAATCACTACCATCATCACTATAATCACGACCTATATATCTACATTATAA
Organism: Megaustenia siamemsis; assembly: GCA_032433765.1. Taxonomy (NCBI): domain Eukaryota; kingdom Metazoa; phylum Mollusca; class Gastropoda; order Stylommatophora; family Ariophantidae; genus Megaustenia; species Megaustenia siamemsis. The sequence goes on along the minus strand of JAVIAB010000099.1, from coordinate 21,945,347 downwards.
TAACCATTACCAGCACCATAACTACAACCTCCATTTTCACTGTAATCACAACCATCAATGTTATAATCACCACCTCCACCTTCACTGTAATCACAACCATCAATAACATAATCACCACATCCACCTCCAATGTAATCACAACAATCAATGTTATAATCACCACCTCCACCTTCACTGTAATCACAACCATCAATATTATAATCACCACCTCCACCTTCACTGTAATCAGAACCATCAATAACATAATCACCACCTCCACCTCCATTGTAATCACAACAATCAATGTTATAATCATCACGTCCACCTTCACTGTAATCACAACCATCAATAACATAATCACGACCTCCACCTTCACTGTAATCACAACAATCAATGTTATAATCACCACCTCCACCTTCACTGTAATCACAACCATCAATAAAATAATCACCACCTCCACCTCCATTGTAATCACAACCATCAATGTTATAATCACCACCTCCACCTTCACTGTAATCACAACCATCAATAACATAATATTCACCATCAACGTCGTCACCATCATTATCACAACGTCTACCACCAGAATTACCACCACATCTACCATCACAACATCTACCACCACCACCATCATCAACACCACATCTACCATCTCAACATTAACCACCTTCACCATCATCACCACAACATCTACCATCACAACATTTACCACCACCATCATCGCCACCACATCTACCATCACAACGTCTACAACCACCACTATCATCACCATATCTACCATCTCAACATTTACCAACTCCACCATCAACACCACCACATCTACCATCACCACCTTTATCGCCACCATCACCATCATCACTTTTATCACCACCATCACCGTCATCACCACCTTTACCACCTCCACCACCATCATCACCACCTTTACCACCTCCACCACCATCATCACCACCTTTACCACTCCAACACTATCATCACCACATTTATCACCACCATCACCATCATCACCACCTTTACAACCTCCACCACCATCGTCACCACCTTTACCTCCTCCACCACAATCATCACCACCTTTACAGCGGGAGTTATTCCTCGCCTTTTTTCACCATCATCACCACCTTTACCACCTCCACCAACATCACCACCACCTTTACCACTTCCACCAGCATCATCACCACCTTTAACACCTCCACCAAAATCATAACCACCTTTACCACCTCCACCATCTCATCACCGCCTTTACCACCTCCACTAAAGTCATCACCACCTTTACCACATCCACCATCTCATCACCGCCTTTACCACCTCCATCACCATCATCACCACCTTTACCACATCCACCACATCAACCACCATCATCACCCCTTTTACCACCTCCATCACCATCATCACCACCTTTAATACCTCTACCACCATCGTCACGACCTCCACCGCCATCATCACCACCTTTACCACATCCATCACCATCATCAGCACCTTTACCACCTCCAACACCATCATCACCACCTTTACCACCTCCATCACCATCATCACCACCGTTAACACATCCACCACCATCAGAACCACCTCTACAACCTCCACCACCATCATCACCACCTTTACCACCTCCAACAACATCATCACCACCTTTACCACCACCTCCACCACCATCATCACCACTTTTACCACCTCCACCACCATCATCACCACCTTTACCACGTCCACAACCATCATCACAACCTTTACCATTTCTACCACCATCATCACCACTTTTACCACCTCCACCACCATCATCATCACCTTTACCACCTCTACCTCCATTATCACCACCTTTACCACCTCCATCACCATAATCACCAACTTTACCACCTCCACCACCATCATCACCACCTTTACCCCCATCATCACCAACTTTACCACCTCCACCACCATCATCACCAACTTTACCACATCCACCACCATCATCACCACTTTTACCACCTCCACCACCATCATCACCACCTTTACCACCTCTACCACCATCATCACCACCTTTACCACTTCCACCACCAACATCACCACCTTTACCACCTCTACCACCATCACCACTACCTTTACCACCTCTACCACCATCATCACCACCTTACCACCTCTACCACCATCATCACCACCTTTACCACCTCTACCACCATCATCACCACCTTTACCACCTCTACCACCATCATCACCACCTTTACCACCTCTACCACCATCATCACCACCTTTACCACCTCCACCACCATCATCACCACGTCTACCACCATCATCACCACCTCTACCACCATCATCACAACCTCTACCACCATCATCACCACCTTTACCACCTCTACCACCATCATCACCACCTTTACCACCTACACCACCATCATCACCACCTCTACCACCATCATCACCATCTCTACCAACTCCACCACTATCATCACCACCTCTACCACCATCATCACCACCTTTACCACCTCTACCACCATCATCACCACCTTTACCATCTCCACCACCATCATCACCACCTCTACCACCATCATCACCATCTCTACCAACTCTACCACCATCATCACCACCTCTACCACCATCATCACCACCTCTACCACCATCATCACCACCTTTACCACCTCTACCACCATCATAACCACCTTTACCACCTCCACCACCATCATCACCACCTCTACCACCATCATCACCATCTCTACCAACTCCACCACTGTCATCACCACCTCTACCACCACCTTTACCATCTCCATCACCATCATCACCTTCTCTACCAACTCCACCACCACCTTTACCATCTCCATCACCATCATCACCTTCTCTACCAACTCCACCACCACCTTTACCATCTCCATCACCATCATCACCATCTCTACCACCATCATCACCATCTCTACCACCTCCACCACCATCATCACCATCTCTACCACCATCATCACCTTCTCTACCAACTCCACCACCACTCTACCACCATCATCACCATCTCTACCAACTCCACCACCATCATCACCATCATCACCATCTCTACCACCATCATCACCTTCTCTACCAACTCCACCACCATCATCACCATCTCTACCACCATCATCACCATCTCTACCAACTCCACCACCATCATCACCATCATCACCATCTCTACCACCATCATCACCATCTCTACCAACTCCACCACCATCATCACCATCATCACCAACTCCACCACCATCATCATCATCATCACATCACCTATATTACCATATCATCACCGTCATCGTTGTCACCACCACCTCCTCCACCACCACCACCACTTCGATCATCATCACCACTACCAACAACAACATAACTACATACTTGTCCCAACATAAAATACCAACACACAACCTAACAATATCTCCCACGAAATATGTTATATAGCGATATGAAGAAAAGCGCTTCTCCTCGCTCTGAAACCTCTACAAACGCACTGAGGCAGGTAGGAGTTCTTTTTGCAGCTTTGTCGAGTTGAGTGCGTCTGGCCGGAGTTTAGTCTGAATCACCTTATCGACAACACGGTAACAAGCTGCCAATTACGAGCCTGTTTAATCCACGTTTGGTCTCTCTCGTTCTGTCTGGTCTATTTTTGGTTCTTCCATTACACTTTTAGGGATCATCCTATGTTTTCTCTTCAATCTCGTTCCGTACACTGCCATGTTTTTATATTTTCTCTTATATTGTTTGTCATTTATATTTCTTTTTACAAGTCTTAATCGCTAAGAGTGAAAATAAGTTACAAGAAATGTTGGACATTATATTGAACGAAAGTAAAAATAAAGGACTCAGCCTTAATAGCAGAAAGACAGAAGTAATGGTAACAACAAAGAAAAAGACATTACCTCAGTAAATAAAAATAAAGACAAGTGGAACAATATTAAAACAGGTAAATGAATTTAAACATTTGGGAAATTTGTTAACCTCAGATGGAAGATGTACAAAAGAGGTGAGATGCAGAATGGCTCAGGCAAAAGCAGCTTTCCAAAAAAATGAGGAAGATACTATGCAATCCATTTTTGACAATAGAAACAAGAAAAAGAGTTCTTAAATGTTATGTAGAGCCAGTCTTAACATATGGATGTGAATCATGGACAATGATTCCTCCACCAGACAAGAAAATCACTGGAGTCTGTAGAAATGTGGTTTGACAGAAGAATGTTGAGAAATCCATGGACAACTAAGAAGAGTAATTAAAATGTTCAGAAAGAGGTTAAAGCAAAAAGAGAGTTAATTTCCAATATTAGGAAGAAACAATCATCATTTTTGGCCATGTAATGAGAAGAGAACAACTGGAATATATTGTAACAACTGAGAAAATTAAGGGACGAAGAGATAGAGGAAAGCAACGAGAAAAGATACCAGACAGCTTAAGAGAATGGCTAGGCAGAAGTTCAACAACAGAAATGATAAATAACTGTCGTGATCGAAAATTGTTGAGAGACATGATCACCTACGCCAGCAGGCATGGCACTTGATGATGATGATGATCTCTACAGAAGTAGGTGTCTTACACTTCCTAAACTATTCTCTCTTTCCATACACTCTAAATTCTCTTACAATTTATTATCTCTTCTTTTATTACATGCACTTCTATGTCTCTTGCACTTCCTTAAACAAACTGCCACTCCCTACAAATTTAGGTGTCTTCTCTTTCGTTTTCCACAACATTATCATGTCCTGTTTACGTCCTTACCTGTCATCTCATTCCATAAACTCTCGAGCTAATTCATTTGTCTTATTTTTTTTCTCTTATTCGCAACATTCTTTAGCTCATTCTTCTTCTACCTTTCAGTTTCCTGTGGAGCATAGGTCTTGAACAAACACTTTCAGCTCCCTGTGGAGCATAGGTCTTAAACAACACTTTCAGCTCCCTGTGGAGCATAGGTCTTGAACAAACACTTTCAGCTCCCTGTGGAGCATAGGTCTTAAACAAACACTTTCAGCTCCCTGTGGAGCATAGGTCTTAAACAAACACTTTCAGCTCCCTGTGGAGCATAGGTCTTCAACAAATACTTTCAGCTCCCTGTGGAGCATCGGTCTTCAACAAACACTTTCAGCTCCCTGTGGAACATATGTCTTCAACAAATACTTTCAGCTCCTTGTGGAGCATAGGTCTTCAACAAACACTTTCAGCTCCTGTGGAGCATAGGTCTTGAACAAACACTTTCAGCTCCCTGTGGAGCATAGGTCTTCAACAAATACTTTCAGCTCCCTGTGGAGCATCGGTCTTCAGCATCACTTTCAGCTCCCTGTGGAGCATAGGTCTTCAACAAACACTTTCAGCTCCCTGTGGAACATATGTCTTCAACAAACCCGTTCAGCTTCATGTGGAGCATAGATCTTCATCAAACATGTTCAGCTCCCTGTGGAGCATAGGTTTCATCATATACTTTCAGCTCCATGTGCAGTATATGTCTATAAAAAACACTTTCAACTACCTGTGGAGTATAGGTCTTCAACAAACACTTTTATCTCCCTGTGGAGTACAGGTCTTCAACAACACTCTCAGCTCCCTGTGGAGTACAGGTCTTCAACAAACACTTTCAGCTCCCTGTGAACAAAAGGTCTTCAACAAACACTTTAAGCCCCCTGTGGAGCATAGGTCCTCAACAAACACTTTCCAAGTCGCCCTGTTTTTTTGCCAATCTTTTATGATCGTTGCACATCTTCATCTCTGCTTCTGTCATCGCCTGTCTTCTTCAATACAAGCATGCACTTCCTCTTTGTCTCTTCCCCTGGGGATTCCATAAAAGCACCTGATGTGTATTACTGTCAGTTGGCTTCCGCAGTGTGTGTCCTATCCAGCGCCATCATCTTCGCTGTATCTCTTTATCCACTGGTATGACTGGTACATTTCCATAATTCTATGTTAGTGATTTAGTCCTGCCATTTCCATCCTTTTATTCTGCGCTAGCATCCATTAATGAAGGTCTGTATTCTTTAGTTCAAACCACATTATAAAATATTTGTTTCCATTCTTTCATTTATCAGCTCTTTCACACTTCACTTATATTTTCTATAACACCAAAACTTAGCTATATAATTGTTATTCCAGGCATGCCCCTTATGGATCATAAAATAATCTCACTATACGTATTAAATATTGTGGCGATTCATGATTGTATAAAGAAATTACGACAGTGGTTTTCTGTTGCTTTCCGTCGGTTTGTTTACGGTTGACTCCGCTAGCCTTTGACTAAAATGTCTCACCCACAAGGCAATGGGGATGTTTTACTTCGGGGTACCCTCCCTTAGCCTTTAGCTCTCCCGAGCATACCTGCAAGGCATCAGGGCAGCCACAGGTTGTACTGTTTACTGCATACAGTAGCAGGTAAAATTATCCGACCTGACACAACCCATTGCAATACATTTTTGACAATAGAAACAAGAAAAAGAGTGCTTAAATGTTATGTACAGCCAGTCTTAACATATGGATGTGGATCATGGACAATAGGACAACAGACAAGAAAATCATTGGAGTCTGTAGAAATGTGGTTTTACAGAAAAATGTTGAGATACCATGGACAGCTAAGAAGAGTAATGAAAACGTTCTGAAAGAGATCAAAGAAAAAAGAGAGCTAATTTCCAATATTAGGAAGAAACAATCATCATTTTTTGGCCATGTAATGAGAAGAGAACAATTGGAATATATTGTAACAACTGGGAAAATTGAGTGACGAAAAGATAGAGAGAAACAAAGAGAAAAGATACCAGACAGCTTAAGAGAATGGCTTGGCAGTAGATCAACATCAGAAATGATAAATAACTGTCGTGATCGAAAGTTGTGTAGAGACATGATCACCTACGCCAGCAGGCTTGGTACTTGATAATGATACGTATTAAACAAATATGTGGACTTCCGTTTCTAAGATGGCGGATCTAGTCCACGTTCTCTCGATCGCTGCAAACGGTACATTCGATGTCTGATTAATTTCGGTTCTCCATTGCACTCCTATGCGTTAAAGTCAAGATGGTGATCTACTTATTACATCTGCGCCGATAAAACAATGTCGTAAGTCGGCAATATACCATTTTCGACAAATCAAGTGTTGTGAATGCGACCTTCCATCGTCTAGGCTTGTTCTGCGCTTACGTCACACTGGTGCTGTTCATGACCGTTTGTTGGATTTGCTTGACGAAAGTTATTTCCATGTTACTCATTAATGTGAAATGCTTCGTCAGCCGCAGTTTTATCTCTTTGGGGAATTTGCACCGTGTTCTGTTCGTCGTAGGCTACATTCACTAGAGTAATCTGGATTCTAAAGGACGCGTCATTGCAGTGCGTCCGACATTGTTATGTGTGCTACGTCATCGTAATGGCTCATCATAAATCCCTAGACCGGCCGTACGCTAATCTTACGGTCTGTTGTTTGATGTGCGACGGGATAATCTGACGACTAACTGTGTGTTTATATGTTCGAAATTGGAGTCAACAACGATGGCCTAACATCATCAAGCGCTATATACATTTTTAAAGAAATATGACGATCATCACTTTCGGGAGGACGTGAACTTCTGGTATATGGTGGATAGGCGGCAGGAACCATTGCAGGCTATGCATGAAAAGTGTTCCTTGTTGCAGTTTCCTCATATTCCAAGTCCATGGGGGTCTGTTGGTCTCCAGGCAAGACGCCGGCCTCGGGACAGAGAGGTTGTGGGTTCAAATCTCGGCTACACCGGTTGGGATTTTTATTTATGATTTCTCTGTGCGACAACCACCCCTGGTCTTAGCAGCGGGGCCCGGCTTGAAACGTCAGTTACTCATCGACGGAAAAAACATAAGTTCCTCCGAAGTTGGAGTTATCTGCCTGTGCGGCGAGGAACCCCTGTGCACACGGCTGCTAGGGAAAAATGGATTAACACGCAAAATTCAGTTCCTAGTCTCTAGGGACTTCGTCAGAGTTGAAAGCTGGCGACACAACAACAAAACATATATGGTGACATCACACAACCTTGCTTAACACTCTGTCATCATCATCATGTGCCATATCGGTTGGCGTAGGCAATCATGTCCTTCCATAATCTTCTATCTACAGAGCATCGTATCAGTTCTGTTGTTGACTGTTTTCCATGTCATGACACTAAGCTATCCAGTATTTTCTCACTTTGTCGTCCCGCGATCTCTTTTTCCTTTTTTTTTTTTTTTTTTGCCAGTTGTAACACCAGTAAAAACAGACTATAATTTGAACTGAAAATAAATGCTCCCAAACTCGTTCACTCAATTTGGACAGACTGCACCGAATTGAAATAAAGGGGAGGAAACCATACAAGGAAGGGTATTAAGTTGAATAGATACGGTCGTGGAGACCCGGATGGCAAAGGCCGACAAAGGAAATCATCATCATGTGTCATACTGGTGACGAAGATGATCATGCCCTTCGACAATTTTCTATCTACAGTACATCGTATCAGTTCTGTTGTTGACCGTTTTCCATGCCATGACACCAAGCTATCCAGTATCTTCTCTCTTTGTCGTCCAAAATATCTATTTCCCTGTACTTTGCCAGATGTAACCAAGTATTTCAACTTTCCGCATCTTATGATGTGCCGGAAAAATGTTAATTTTTTCTTTCTGATGTTTTTTTAAGAGCTCTATTTTTGTTTTGGCCTCTTTGAGAATTTCTTTATTGGTCTTTTTATCTGTCCAGGGAACTTTCAACATTCTTCTGAGAAATCTCATCTCTGCGGCTTTAGCGTTCTTTTCATTTAATTATTAGAGGGGCTTCAGTCATGGGGAAAGGAAGGCGAAACCTGCAAGACCAGGGAGCCGCGATAGCTCAGTGGTTAGTGAACTGGACTACAAATGACAAGAGGTAGGGTTCGATCCCAACCGACGGCTTCCAGGTTAACCCATCATTAAATGGGTACCGGATTTTTTTTTCTGGGAAAGTAAAGCGGCACGGGCGTAATACCGACCACATTACCCCAAAAATCATGTGCTGAAGGTCTGTAAAATCTATGGTCACTAACACCATATTTTTTTTTTATCTACAAGACCTAGCTGGTGAATCGTCACACAAGAACAATTATAATCGCTGCAGGATGTTCTGTGTTCTACCCAAGAAGAACAGACTAGAGATAGTCTCCACTTTCAAAAAAAAATCCTTGTGTATATTAATTATCTTCCCCGTTAAGGAAAAAAAATACATAACAAAAAAAATCTTTCTCTGGCATCTCTCGCACGATCACCCCCTCGGCTTCCCTTCGTCCAGGAGGCCCTTCACGACCCCCCCCCCCCCCCAACTAGGTCCAGCGTTATTCCTGAACAACACAAGCAACATATCGTACCCCGATCACATGCCCCAACATCAGCTCACTATTCAACACGCGAAGCTGACATTTTCCGATCACCAGCCTTTCTAAGCTTTCTTTGGATATTTCATTTTCTATCATTCCAAAAAAAAAAAAAAAAAAAAAAAAAATAGAAAGAAAAAAAATGGGTAGAAAGATCTCCTTTGATAGGACGGATCAATGAGCTTGCTGAGTGCTTCTCGCCATAGCTTTTAATGGTCTGGTCAAGTATGGGGGCTCACTGGAGTAACGTTACATATTTATTAATACATATCTATCTATCTATCTATCTATCTATCTATCTATCTATCTATCTATCTATCTATCTATCTATCTATCTATCTATCTATCTATCTATCTATCTATCTATGTGTCTGTATGTCTGTCTGTCTGCCTGTCTGACTGTCTGACTGTCTGTCTCTCTGATTCTGTCATATTGTAAGTCTGTCTATCTATCTGCTTGTCTGTCTCTCTGTCTGTCAGTTTTCAGTCATTCTATCTGTCCGTCTGTCTGTCTCTGTCTAAAACAGAGGGACTGGACTAAAGAACTGGACTAAACAATTGAACTCATTTATTTTAAACTCATTTTTATTTACTCTTATTTTAAATAAAATGAAATATCATTTCTGACAATGTCACACAGATACACCATACTTTGAAGACTGACGTCATTCCGGTGTGAAGACAGTTTTGTACACTGGAACAACTTACCAAATAGTGTGGAAAAATTTAAAAATAGAAAAAAATGGTATGTTAGAAACTTTACGTGATTAGTGGACGACACAGACTAAACGACGTTTCGGCCCAATAGACCTTCAGCAGGAAGAACAGAAAAAAACACACACACGGATATGTAAGTAAAACTAATAACGAAACATCCAAAACAAAAATAATCGAAATATGTTAAAGAAAATAAAAATGTCTTCCCTGTGTGTCAGGCCGAGGTCAAAATGAAAAGGAAATGGTAACCTGAGTGTGGCTGTCGTGTATGTGCAGAAATGTGCGCAAATGCACACAGAACCAGAGGAGTTCACACAGGGGTCAGTGTGCAAACACAAAGGAGAGAGAATAGAACAGTAGACTAACCGGTGCTCAAAAGGCGGTAAGAGTGAGATGTCTGAGAGTGGGGTACAATAAAATAAAAAGAAATGAGGGGTAAGGAGCACAGAAAAAAGGTATAGTTAACCTCTTACCAGATAGTGACTGGTCGAAACGGTAGCTTGTCGCGCCCCAAATCCGGACAACGCGGGTTCCATTATGCTGTGTCCACAGTTTTTGTTTTGATTTTGGGTTTTTAAAAAAAAAAGCTCAGACACGAGTGAGAGTGCACTGGGCGAGCAGCCTTTACTCTCTGGACCTGTAAGATCCCACTTTGGGGGGAATGGTTGCTTTCGAGGCAAGATGCCGGCCTCGAGACGGAGAGGTTGTGGGTTCAAATCCTTGCTGCAGCAGTTGAGATTTTTATTTATTATATCTCTTTTCGGCAACCACCCCTGGTCTCTGCAGCGAGGCCCGGCTTGAAACGTCAATTACTCATGGACGGAAAAAAAAAAACATATGAGTACCTCCGAAGGCTGCCTGTGCGGCGAGGGACTTCTGTGCACACGGCTACCAGGGGAAAAAACGGATTAACGCGCATGAATTCAAATCCTAGTCTCTCAGGACTTCATGACAGGTAAAAAGATGGGAACGCAAAAAAAAAATACTAATTTTTTTTTTAAAATTGCTTATTTCAAAATTACCTTTTTATTATTATTATTGTTATCGTTATTATTATTATTGGTATTGTTAATATTGTTATTGTTATTGTTATTATTATTATTGGTATTATTATTATTATTATTATTATTATTGTTGTTATTATTATTATTATTGTTATTATTATTGTTATTATTATTATTATTATTATTATTGTATTATTATTATTATTATTATTATTATTATTATTGTTATTTATTATTATTATTATTGTTATTATTATTGTTGTTATTATTATTATTGTTGTTATTATTATTATTATTGTTATTATTATTGTTATTATTATTGTTATTGTTATTATTATTATTATTTTTATTATTATTGTTATTATTGTTATTATTATTATTATTATTGTTATTATTATTATTATTATTGTTATTATTATTATTGTTATTATTATTATTGTTATTATTATTATTATTATTGTTATTATTGTTATTATTGTTATTATTGTTATTATTGTTCTTATTGTTATTATTGTTATTATTGTTATTATTGTTATTATTGTTATTATTGTTATTATTGTTATTATTATTATTATTATTATTGTTATTATTGTTATTATATTATTGTTATTATTATTGTTGTTATTATTATTATTATTATTGTTATTATTATTATTATTATTATTGTTATTATTATTATTATTATTGTTATTATTATTATTATTATTATTGTTATTATTATTATTATTATTATTATTTTTATCGAATGCAACATTTGTTTTTATTTATAGATATGTAATATAGTAGTCTTAATCGCTAAGAGTGACAATGAGTTACAAGAAATGTTAGACATTATAGTGAAGGAAAGCAAAGAAAAAAAAAAGACTCAGCAATAAAGCAAAAAGACAGAAGTAATGGTAGCAACAAAGAAAGAGACAACATCAAAATGCCCAATAAAGACAAGTGCAACAATATTAAAACAGGTAAATGGATTTAAGTATCTGGGAACAATGTTAACCTCAGATGGTAGATGTACAAAAGAGGTGAGATGCAGATTGGCTCAGGCAAATGCAGCTTTCCAAAAAATAATGAAGTTATTGTGCAATCCATTTTTAGCAATAGAAACAAGAAAAAGAGTTCTTAATGTTATGTAAAGCCAGTCTTAACATATGGATGTAAATCATGGACAATAAGACAACAGAAAAGAAAATCAATGGAGTTTGTAAAAATGTGGTTTTACAGAAGAATGCTGAGAATACCATGGACAGCTAAGAAGAGTAATGCAAATGTTCTGAAAGAGGTCAAAGTAAAAAGAGAGCTAATTTCCAATATTAGGAAGAAACAATCATCTTTTTTTGGCCATGTAATGAGAAGAGAACAACTGGAATATATTGTAACAACTGGGGAAACTGAGGGACGAAGAGCTAGATGTAAGCAACGAGAAAAGATACCCTACAGCTTAAGAGAATGGCTTGGCAGAAGGTCAACAACAGAAATGATAAATAACTGTCGAGATCGAAAGTTGTGGAGAGACATGATCACCTACGCCAGTAGGCCTGGTACACGATATTGATAATGAGTGTATAGTAGCATCAGTGGAGGTCTTCAAGGGCCAAGAATAAATGACGGACTGGCCGGATCTGGCCCTCGGACCGCCATTTGGACATCACTGCTCTAGACTATCGAGCACTCCAAATTAAAATAAGATTGCCTGAAACGATTTGAAATTTATTTTATGTGGTCGCGTTGGTATTCCGTACGACCAACATTATATTTAAGCAGGCTTTTTCTATAATAGAAACACAAGTTGATTAATCTTCTCTCTTTTAATCTTCCTTTCTCTGTGGGTGGCGGTGAGAAAGATTTTGAAAAGGAGTTGGTGGGGGGGGGGCAGGGTATTGAGCTCGGGTATCTAACTCATCATCATTGTGTGCCGTCTCGGCATCGAAGGTTGGCTACCAGGGAAGCGCCATTCCAATCTGTCTCTTGCTTTGATGGTGCAGGTTGTCATAAGTTCACTAAATTTCACAAATTGACTAAATGACTGGACTAAAGGACTGGACTAGATGACTGAGCTAAATGACTGGGCTAATGGACTGGGCTAAATGACTGAGCTAAATGACTGAGCTAAAGGACT